>APFE030872723.1:0-65675 GCA_000404065.3 Pinus taeda
CACCCCATGCTTGGTAAACTAGGATGGACAGCTACTTCACTAGGTTGGGCTTCATGAAATGTGAAGTGGATGTGAACTTGTATCACATAGTGGTGGAAGGTAAGTTGTTGATCATTGTACTTTATGTAGATGGTCTTATACTAACAGGTGATGAGTAGCTCATCAAATCTTGCAAGGAGGACCTTGTAAGAGAGTTTGAGATGAAGGACATGGGGCTCATGCATTACTTTCTTGGCATGGAGGTATGGCAGGGAGATGGGAGTTGTTTGTATCTCTGGGCAAGTGTGCCAACGCGATACTCAAGAGATTCCACATGGAGAGAAGTGAAGCGATGGAGACTCATCTAGCTGGTAACTGGAGGAAGGAGGATGCTATTTTAGGGGAAGTAATGGAAGCTACTATATACAGGCAACTTGTGGGTTCACTCATGTACTTGGTGAACACATGACTGAATATGTGCTATGTGATTAATTAGATTAGTCAAGTGATGGTTAGGCCTACGAAGCAGTATTGGAAGGTGGCAAAGCATGTATTGAGATTCGTCAGAGGAACTACTCAATTTGGGTTATGGTATAAACAGATAGAGGTAGTGAAGCTTCAAGGCTTCAATGATGCATATTAGGAAGGGATTCCATCCTACAAAAAGAGCACATTAGGAGGGATCTTCAGTATTGGGCCAACGATAGTTTTTTGGTACAGAAAGAAACAGAGATTGGTTGCACTCAGTTTAGCAGAGGCATAGTACATGGTTGCAAGTCAGGTGTTGAGCCACTAATTTTCCATTATTATTATCACTTTTTAATGTCTATTTCATCCTTTTCTACCATTCTTTATCACTTCATTTATCATAGTGTACCATAATTTATCATATAATTCCATTTTACAATTATTTATGCTCTTATGGATAAGTAATATTTCTTCTCACATTATTTTTCCAATGATGGTTTACTAATGATTTTTTTATAACATCACTCACTATTTTAGCCTCCAAGATCTCTTTGATATTGCAAATTTGATTTTCAGCCCGCAATTAAATATTCCAACTTAGAAATTTGCACGGATAATAAGTGACATTTTTGCATTAGATTTTCCAGACAAATAAATGTGAATCTTGAATGTTTGAGACATGGATTTTGTGCAAAACAGACCATATCAGTTTTGTTGTAAGTAGTTTTCCAAAATTCGGCTTGGATTGAGAGAAACACAAGGTTATCTAAAGGTGATTTTCTTAGATTTGTTGTTGCAGCCATTTTCCAAATTCTTCCAATTGCAATGCCAGATTCGACTTGTCCCTGCAAAATGATGATGGGAAGGTCTTTCAGGTATGATCTTCTTTATTGATATTATGTAATCAATCTAAAATTGTAATGGAAATCATTTTGTAATCAACTTTATTGTAACTTCCCTTTTATCTCTATGTATTTAAATGAAAATAGAGATCGAAGAAATAAGGGATAATTAGGGGATATGAGATGGACAATTATTAGATAGGATGTAGGAGATGAGATAAGAGATGAGAGATGGGAGATGAGCAATTGTTGAACTGGAGGTAAAGCTAAGAAATTCAATTTTATGTAATTATTTCTATCATATGTTTTAATCAAGGAAGTTAGTCATTGAGTTCTACATTTGTTATTTGTAATTTGATCTGAGTTATTTCTCAAGGTGAAACTGAGTCTTGGGAAGTTGGGCCCACTACCTTAGACAAGGTGCTACCTTGAGCATCTAAAGTAGTTTAATTATGTGTTTGTTTCTTTGAATTTCAATCATTGTTATTTAAAGTAAATTTCCTTTTATTCAAGTAATGTGTTGGTCATTACATTCTTCAGATTTGTTGTTTCCTGCAATTTCTAGATTTCATTTAATTTACTTCTCTAGATTAGCATTTGAATTATGTTGGGTGCAATAGATTAAATTTTTAATTCAGCAATGTGTGGTTTAATTTAGAAATGATTCAAGTTGTGTGATTAGAATAATTGTTTTCCCTATCATTTACTTTCTTCTTTTTAATTTTAGTTTTATTATTCATGTCTTACATTTTATTTCTTGTGGAATCAGCTTGATAGTATAGAACACAATCGTATAAAACCAATGTTAGTTTTTGGTATTTTTTATGCATATATTTTGTCGATTGCCTTGAGATAGAAAGATTCTCCTCGGGTTGATAATTAATTTCCAGGTAATTAGTTGTTTTTATTAAGCAATTAATTTTTCCCAACGTTTTGGCACCATTGCCGGTGAGCTAGTCAAATAGCACTACCACACTAATATATGGTTTCAGATGCAAACCTAACTTCATGAGAGTTGGATATTGAAGAAGGAAGGTAAGAATATACACATGAATCTTGGGGAACTAGTGATTGGTCTACCCTCGGTAGTCAGGGTTAGTTCATATAGCATGCACTTTTAGAAGTATGAATTTTAGAGGTAGAATTTTGAAACAAAATCTCATGATTCCACTCAAGTGGTGATGTAAGCACCACTCATTTCAGTAACCAATTGACAGGAAAATTTGAAGGAGGATTCTCAAAGAAATACATGAAGAACATCTTCTATTATGGTAATAAATGGCTCATATTGCTACTTCTGAATTCCCTATAAAAGGTTTAGGAGGAGTGACACAAATGCACATAATTCCCCTATCTTCTCTACCAAATTTTCATGGTTTGGAAAATGAACATCTAGATACATTCTTATTTGAGTTTGAAGTACTTTATAGAGCATATGATTATTGTACTAATGATCAAAGGTTGAAAGTGTTTCCTCTTACTCTAAAATGAACAGCTCTCTGACGGTTCATGAGCCTTGGTGGGAACTGCATCCAAACATGCGATGACATAAAGAATGTATTCTTGAAGAGGTACCAAGACTATTACAAGGCCAGTGAAGATATTTTTAGTATGATACATAGGGAATATTAAATCCTGGAGGAATATGTAGAGAGATTTCGATATAACCTTCAAAAATTAAAACATAAGGATTTGGCAAAAGACGCATTGAAACCAATCTTACTCAAAGCAATCAAAGATGAATTTTTAGAAATATTAAATCTAATGGGAAGAGGTCATGTTTTTTAGTTATCATATGATGATGTTTGTGAATTGTGCATAAGGTATTCAAGAGGAACCCCCAAGGCTGGTAAGGATTCTAGATAGGTTTCTTCTTTCTTTTCCAAATCTACTACAAGAACAAGAGATATAGGAGTTGAAATCAATGATTTATTCGAAAATTTTAAAATTGATTTTAATAGCACTCTAAATTCAAAATTGGATGTTTTGCAGGTTTAGAAAAATAAAATTATTAAGTTATTTTCCCTCATTGCCAAAAGGAGCATCCGATATATAGTTGTTATTTCTTATCTAGGATGGAAGCATCATATCAAATAGATGGAGAAGATGCTACAATTTCACAACAATGGAAATCGTGGCATACATGTATGGTTCAAAACACTTCCTCTCCATTTTATTACTTGCATAATCCATTATGGAATACTCATGTGTTAGGGAAGCCATGCCAATCTCAATATAACCTCCATCAATCTTCTCTACAAGTTTCACATGGTTCATATTATGATTACATGCATACTCGCCGACATATTGTAGCACAAACACATCATCCATATTATTTTCCAGTTTTTCAACAACATCTTGCTTGTCTATCAAAACCATCCACATAGCCCAATGAACTACATCATCAAAATTCTCCATGCCCTACACAATTTCTTGTTCAACTCATTCCACACCCTCACCATAACAAACCAGTACAACATGCTTACAGTGTTGAGCTACAAAATTTACCTACCCTTCCCACCCATTCTATCTCACATGCAACATTCCAAAAAACTTATATTGAGATTGGGAATGCTTCAAATCTAAAAATTGTAGAAGTGAAGAAAATGAGGTTTCTTCTAGTTTGAATCAAAAAGCTATTTTAAAAACTTAAGAACTTCATGATATGATGGCTATTGGAAATCAAGAAATTAAATGATATATTGAAGATTTGTTTCATTCCATCATTTGTTTGTAGAATCACTCCATACTTCAACAATTTTTGACACCATTTTTCAAGGGAAGTTGACTTCTCATACCATACTATTTATTAACATGCATTTTTTTAATTTTTGTATGTACATAATTGAGGCCTTATTTATAAAATGGATCAGCTGGAAATACTATTATATGTAAGAATATTGTTTTTTTAAAGCAGAGTAAGTTAGTGTAGAAAATAAAATAAATAAGGAAATATATATATATATATATATATATATATAGTTGTTTTTATTGAAAACGCTCTTGAAACCAACATTGGTGATAAATGTTTTAATTTATTTGTGTATTTAGATGTATTATATTGAAAATAATAGTTCTACAAACACTCATATTCATTTTTGTCACCAATTTGGAAAAATTGCTTGAATATCATATTTTTTGGCTTGTGGGCTTGATGAAAGTTGTAAAAACATAGTCGTGATAGTCATGTTTTGAGGAACAAAAAGGGAATTCTTTTAAAGCCTATTCCTATCCTAAGTATCACTTGATATATGCTTTCCAACCCAATATGAATCACTCCATTTGGATTTGAAACAAACATGTTATAACCAAAACATTGACTAGGTGTCTAGTAGGTAGTTCAGGAAAAGAGCTGGGATAGTCAATTTTTGGAGGCCTAAATTAATATATTTTTAAAACATGTTTCTATGGTATATTCCCCATTAATATAGTCTACAAGGCAACTTTAATCACTTAATGATCTGAAAATGGGGCTCTTTGGCTTCCTGTCTAGCTTACAAGAACCTCTCCCACTTCCAAAGCTTGAATATTCCCAAGTCTTTAATGATTAACCAATGCGGAATTAAGAAATGCTTGAAAGTATAGGTATATGCTTGTATTTATGGTTGGATGTTTATGTGCTTTAAAATTTTCTATGTGTGTTGATATTTAAATGTGCTTGAACATATACATAAATGCATATAACAGTCAATAATGTAGTAGTAAAACAATACACATAAGACAACAATTTAATGAGTTCACCCAAAACTCTTGTGGGATACTTCTCTGTGAGCTCTTGCCAATTTGAATTGGCTCTTTGGGATTATGGATTCAATTATTTTACAAGTGCTACACTTAACTCCATTAGTTTACAACTGAACTAATGGGCTTAGAATGCCATCTTACCCCGCTGGTTGTCCATTCTCTGTTGACAAATCTAGGCTTCTTTGGACTAATTGCTTCATTCAGTGCTCTAAGCTTCTTAAGCTTTTGGCCTTTCTAACTCCTTCAGATCTCTATATTGTCTCTGGAAAATGCCTTCTTCTGTGTTGATGCACCTCAGACACCAACAACAGCTAGACCGTTTGATCTCTTGTTGTTCTGCAATTTCACTGCAGCTTCATCGCCCCCCAACCTTAAGTGGCTTCCCTGTTTTCTCCTCTCGCTCGGCCATCCCAATGTCTGGTGGCTTTCTTAGCTTCCAAGCCTCTCTGAGCTCCTCTTACTCTAAACCGAGCATCCCTACTCTTCAGACTCTCTTCTCTGAGCTTACGCTTAGCATTCGAGCATCTTTGTGCTTCAGGAGTTCCCGTTGCACATCTATTGAGCCTTCAAGAGTTTTTTGGGCATTCCCATGGATTCCGCAGCCTCTCCACTCTACCCACATATTCACCGAAGCATCTCTAGGCTTCCTGAGATTCTCTGAGCTCTCCTTGAGCATTCCTCTGCCTGCACTTCTGAGAATCCTCCTTCTCTATTTTTTATGTGTCTCTCTTGGCCTCTCTTTGTTAACTATGTTTTTTGTTGTTTTATTAACCATTTGGTTACCTTCCTAAGGCATGGAAGACTGATCGTTTTACCAAAGAATTCATTTTCCAATTGGACTAAACTGATGGGCATGGGAAACCCGGTCATTTCACCTTCCTATGTCATAAATCCCCAAATAGACATTCTAACAGAAAACACAAGCAAAACTCATGAAAACACATCATGGGCCTTTAGCCCTGTTAGAGCCTAAATCTACCTCAGGCTGAGAAAGGTAGGATCTAGGATAACATCAAACCACGCTTAACCTGGCAGCTAGCCCTACCAGGTCGAGAGAGGGCTCTCTCCTTGTCAATCTCAGCAAAAAAATGAACAATGAAGCTTGAGATGACTTGATGTGAAGATTGATTTTAGGCTAGGTATGTGTTCAGAAGAGTTTAATTCAATTTGATGATGTTTTGTTGGCTCAAATGTGAAAGGAATATTTCGGTCCGGGGAACGAGGCTTAGTTTTGCAGAGATCTCTATGGGGCAAGGTAGGAAAATGGTTTGGTACTTCAAATTGAGTGATATAGAGAGCTTTTAGACTACTGAGGAGTTGAAGAGGGCAAGAAAGTCTCAGGTACCCTCTTCAAATAGCTAAAAACATAAATAACTAAATAAACCCTAGGTAGAGCACTGCAAACCAATGGATTCTACCTTTATCCTTGTTTGATTTAGTTAAGATGAAGAAAAGAGAGATGATGGAATACATAAAACACATGTAAACTTATAATTATAGAAGGAAACACAATTTCAAATCAAGATGCCACAAGAATCCCATAAAGTGTTGCAAACACTGGTGTATTCCTTTGCTAAACTGTTGAAATGAGTATACAATGAAACTCCAAGCTTTCCCAAAAGTCCAACCTTTGCTAATGATAGAAAAATTACAAGATATAGGCAACCAAAAACTAATCCTAGCCTCCAGCGGTTGAACTCATAAGTTTAGGAGCTGTTTCAACAAAGTCTAAACTAAGAACTAAAAAGTAGGTAGTGGAACAGCTTGCCTCTAAAAACTAGGGAACTGATTCATTCAGTTGCAAACTACCTTTTCATGGATGAATCTACCTCCATGAGTCAATTTTTAGTATTTTTACATCAAATTCCATCAATTTTCATCAAATTACATCATGAATTTTACTATGAGAAAGAGAAAAGTCAAACTATGAGGAAACTAGGTGAAAAACAGAGTTTTTTGGCCAAAATGTGCAAATTCCATCCTATGCGCAGTGCTGATTTCCCTATGCATAGTGCCTTTTTGCAGCTGATTTTGGAGGCCTTCCTATACACTAAATTTTATCCAAGTGGGATTTTTGGAAATGTCTATTTGTCTACTTTCCAAAACAAGTGGCATTTCTAATGTGGCTTCCATTTTCACCTCCAAAACTGAGTTCTCCCTACACTATTTCCTATGTGTCCAAAAAGGGGCAGAAAGGTCATTTTGAGGTGTTTTTGACCTTTTTGGAAGCTAAAAACCAGTCAAAATTTCTTGGCCATTTGTGGGAATTCATATTTTTCCATGAAAAATCCAAAAATGCTAAGTTTTCCTCAAAAGGAGGCCCCCATCAAAAGCGTGGCGGCGCATCAGGCAGAAAACCCTGTTTTTTAGGCTAAAAATTCCAAAATTGCAAAAAAGTGTCCCAAATTTTTTGAAATTTGGGCTGAGTGTCCTTCATTAAGTGTTGTGTTGGGGCAAGGAATCCTCAGCCAAGATCTAGAGTCTATCTTTCTCTTTTCGCTTCCTCGATGTTTTCTTCAACTTGGCCTTCATAACCTTGAGTCTTGCTTTGCACACCTTGTTTCTTGGCCAGTAGTGGTATGCCATGTTCCTCAACATATTTTTCTCTTTCTTGGCTATCCCCAGCATCTTTTCCAATTGCATGTTTGTCACCTCAAGCCAACATTCACAATTAGCTTGAATTTCCCTTTCAAGTGTTGTCAATTTGGTTTTCCTCCTCTTGGCAGCTTGCCAATTTTTGTTTATGTTTTTTGAGCTCCATGGATGAGTGGGACTGATGAGGGGAGGATTTGATGCTAGCTATAGGTTTTTGGGAAATGAAAGGGTTTAGGGAATAACATTTAGGGATTAGAGACATAGGGAATAGGGAGTGGGTAGATGAGAATGCAAAGAGAGGGAGAAAATGAATGAGGGAATGAAGGAGTGAGGGAGCGAGAAATGTAATTGTTTCTGACAAGAAATGCAAGGAGGTAGCATTTCTATTTTTTCTCATTAAATCACTCCCATTAAATCACCATAAGTACCAAGATAAACTCATTCATTGGTCATGGAGGAATTTTAACTTACTTGGACAAGGTGAGGATTTAGAAATTTTACAATTTTGGAGGAGGTTGTGAGTAAAATCAGCCTTGTGGCCCTATGCACCATGCCACAAACCTAGTGTGCCACACCCTCTCAATGCATCATTCCCGTTCAAAATTTACACTGCCCAATGCGCCGCACTCCAAACCCAATGCATCGTGCTTTTTGTATGAGAATTTTGGAGGTGTTTCTCGTGTCCAAATTGGGCACAGGATAGCTTGTACGAAATCTTATTGAGTCTAATTTCCAACCCAACTATAATGTTTCAATTTGGAGTTCATTTGCCCTGTCAAAAATCAAATATCCCAAGACTGGTCAAAATGTGCAAAATGAGGATGCGTAAAGGGAGAGTGTTGTTGCAGTCAACTTTTGAAGGTCTTCCTCAACCCCAAATTGAGCTCATGATAGCTCATTGGAAAGCTCTTTCTATCTAGTTAGCATTTGATTCGTCAATAAAGTCATTAGGCCAACCAAGCTAGGAGAAATCTTGATTTTCACAAGGTCACTTCAGAGGTACATCAATTCTCCTGAGGCAATTGTATTTTTGACATTTCTCTAAAACCATGACACCTGTGTAGAAAGTGAAGGAAATTTTTCTTCCTTGGCATACTGTGGAAAAACAACTCTCTCAACTTTCCCAAATTCTTCTTTTGTTGCTCAAAAACATCATTGGATTAAAACATATCCCGATGTGTCGAACAGGGGATTTGTCGAAATGAAGTGAAATGAAGGGGATAAGGAGCTTCTAAATTCTTGAGAAATTTTTGGGAAGTAGGGAGCGATGTTAGGAAGCAAGGGAAAGTGGAATTTCAAAGATTGGGTGAGGGGAAGGGATCCAAAAGGGCAAAAGACAAGCCTAGCCTAGAAAATTGTCAAGTTGTAGCAAGAAACTAGGGTTTGTGCGAAAATGAGGAATTTGAGGGATAGAAGTGATGGGAAGTGTTTAATAAGGTACATTAAGGATAGGGGAAGGTGTATGAACATTAGGATACAAGTTTTGCCGATGATTTGATCATCCAAGAGAAATTAACCTCAAAACCCTAAGAGAGGGAAATGAACCTTACCTAGGCCCAACTGAAGCATGAACAAGGTGTAAAATGACCCATTGGAACCTGATATGATGATGAAAGCCCTCTGAATGATGGTACACTTAGATGAATGGTGACATGGACCGAAATTTAGACAACTTTGAAAGGAGTGAAAGCAAACCCTAGACCTAATACCTAGTGACCAAATTTTACTTGAAGACTCACTAGAATGACAAATTTTGACCTTGACACCTTAAAATCACTTTGTAAGAGCATGTTTGATAACTGGATGAAGGCTACAAATACTGACACTAACATTGGCTCCAATGGGGATGGTAGCTCCTTGGAGGTGCCAATAATGGTAGATCTTTGGGAGAGCATACCAGTGCGTTATCCATTGGGCAATGGAGTCAAAAACTCAAGTTGAAATGCATGACTTAAAACTGACAACTTGATGACACAAAAAAGACACTCAAAAGCTAAAACTGGACACTCAGCTGAAACTATATTTAAACTAACTGAAACAAAAAAATGACTCAAGACTAAAACACAATTGATAAACTGGAAAATATGCTAAAAATGGAGCTTATTCAAAACAACCTACTCTAATTGTTCCATTCATCACCTGATCAAGTGAAATGAAACAACCAATGCAACCAAGTAAGCAATGTGGTTGCTATTTGAATTCTCCACAAGTGCTTGCTTAAGAACAACAAGAGAGAACTACTGAAAGGCAACTCCCATGACAACTTGGAAACATATCCATTGAATGATATGGATTCTCTATCTAACTCCAAACACATTGCATAAGGATCTCGAAATTCATGGATAGTCAGACTTAGCTCATCCAATGGATTACTTCTCTTCTCTTCATATCATGAATGTAAACTTTGATCTAAGATTTGTGACAAGACTCCTGCTGAAAATGAGAAAGAAACTGATTGCCGGATCAAGTTTATATTAGTACATGTTTCAATCTCACATGTATTCAATGGAGAAGGGTTTTGACTATAGACATGATCCAACACATCAGCTATTGGATCGTAAAAAACTTGAAAAGATTGTTGCATCCCATTTTCTATTGTTTTCGATGAGATTGCATGACTTTCTATAGGCTACTCATTTGAAGATATACTATGCAGTTTTCCCTTCATAAATTGAAATGACTCAAAACAAAAAGTTACGGAATCATCTTGCATCATTGGATCATACGTGCTAACTTCCAAGTATTCATCTACAACTTGACAATCAATGTCATTCAGGGGCTACAAATTTGTATATGAGAAGCCTTGAACAAGGTTTTCATTGTCCTCAAGATGATCTAGATCAAAACTTGTCGACAATTGATTTCTGATTGCATGAATGTTGTCTCTGATGAACTGAAATGAAGCAAAAAAAAAAAGGCAAAGACCCTTTACTTCAAAATTTGTTGCACTTTCCTCGTCATTTCCATAGCTAATATGTGATGGTTGAACATTGTATTCGAGCTACTGAAAGTGAACTTCCTCCCACAAACTGCCTGTTGGTTTGTGTTATAGACATGTTTGGGCACTTCAACCCCAATCACAAATGTCCATAAACTGAGGGCTCTTAAGTCCCTAAAAGGGTTGCTTCACTGCCTAAAGGAAGAAGGTCAACTGATTACATCATCTCCCAAAATTTCTCCACTAAAAACTGCTCATAAATGGTCAAAACTGGACCATACTGAAAGCTCCATGCAGGGGATGCAATGCATATCACCTTCCCAATGTACAGGGTATGATGCATACTATTTTTCTCTTCTATAGGGTGCGATGGTCGGGAATGGACAAATGGCAGGGACCAAAATGCGAGGTGGAAGATCATGGAATCTTCCAGAAGCTTCTCCTCTGACACTTGCCACTCCATTTTTGACCAAGGATGAGTAAGAGATCTTCATTCTCCAAGTGGAAGCAGGAACTATCAGAGAGAAGACACTAATCAAGATCCCAAAAGATGACTCACCTCTCTGTAATCATCTATATATGGATCCCTCATCACAGAGATCCAGGGTCTGGAATTTTGTAATCTATAGAGAAGTGATGTCAGTATTCTTGTGTACATTCACAGTGTTGGGTGATTTTGATTTGCTTGAGGTGAAAGAAGGGCTTCTTAGCTGGAGGATGATGTTGGGTTAGAGCTACTCATGGTTGTAATCCTCTTGCTACTTTTATCTGAATAAAGCTATTCTTGTTTCCTTCCATATCCTGGTATACTTGTTTATATGTGCTTGTATATGGTTAATGTACATCTGATCCTACATTATTTGTGAATTTAAATCCTTGTTTCTTACATAGTAGTATGTTGCTGTGATTCTGCAGGTCCCTTTTGAAACTGAGCAGACAAAGAGCGAGCAGCAAAACTCTATTAAGAAGGAGAGGGAATCGAGTGCAAGACTCAGGTTGGCCCTCTTGGTTCTCCTCTCATCTATTTTCATAAAAGGAATCAAAAGTAGACTTTGATTGCTTGTTTCTAAGATAGCCACACATCTTAGTGGGAATAGCAGCATCCATGTGGACACTATTCCCATATAACAAAATGGAAACTCCGCTGGGGAGCGACTAGATTACTTGTTAGCTTATCTATCCTTATTTCTTTTATAAACATACAGATGGAGCTTGAATTCAAGCTAGCTAGCCTTCGAACTGCATTCGTCATACGAATGGAAAGTAGATCAATGCTGCTTTAGTCAATCTCTAGGTTTTTGTTTATAAATTAAACAATAGATCTGCAAGCAATCTAATTGCCCTAAGTAGTGGCTTTAGTAACCTCTTAAATTACCCCTATGTTTTTACATACATTGATCTGTACTTATTTAGCTTAAACACCTGAACTAAACTGCAAACTATGAGTGAAGTCTCATTCAGAGTCTCACGGTGTAACCATCGCACCCTGGCTTCAAGGCAGCCTGTATGCATCGCACTTCCCGAATGGAGTAACTGCGCTGCATACTGAGTTCACTATGTAACAGGTGTGATGGTCAGGGAGGACTGAATTTACCCTCCGACTGTGGATTTTTCTCCCTATTTTCAGTCTTATTCAAGAGTTTTTGTTGTCTGTAATCAGTGTGCTTCTATGAATACTCCCTTCTCTTGCATTATTCCGCCTCCTTAGTGCAAAGAACTATAAGCATTTTTTATGTATTGTGCATCATTTTAGTTCTCTTTTGAAGAAAATAACATAGTCAAACTGTCGTCTCTAGATCTGAAAGTGTCGTAGTTGTCGTTTTCAGTTTTAGAAAGCAATCACATTGTTTTAGATAGTTGATTATATAGTTATTATTGCATAAGACTTGATTTACTAGTTTTAAAGTGTCGAAAAGCAATTTCCATTACAAAATCGCAAAGTGTCTCTCTTGTTTTCACTTCGTTTTGAAAACGAATTTTGTTGAGTACAGTCGCTTTAAAAGTATTTCAATTTTGCACATAGGTTTCTTAGTGTCATTTACACATTAAGGGAACTGAAAACCAATACATGCATGTGCATTTTCATCTTGAATGCTTGGCTTGATTTAGGAATGTGCATATTAGCGTGTGCTTTGTGCTCTGTGAAGAGAAGATGCTTGACTTTCTTCCCCTTAGTAGCTAGGATTTTCTTTGCTGAAAGAAGATAAAATATCTATTTATCATCTTAGACTGCATTTAGGAATTATACATACATTATGTGGTGAACCTGAAAGGCAAAATGCTAAGCAAGATCAACTTAAAATAAATCTCAATGAATCTAACAACACTTTGGAACTTAACGCAACATCTAGAGGTCTAGGCTAGAGACGTATTCTAGCGTCGTAAATCTTGGTAACTATTGCTTTCATTGCTGGTAAGGTGATTCCTCCACTCTGAGACAATAAGTGCCAGTACGGACTTGTGCTCCCACGTACCATCACGTATATATTGGTAGACCACTATAGGCTACATCCTTTATCCTTAGGAAGCCGTGTCTGCCGCCCTATCGATCGTAATGCATCGAACACAGGATTCAGGAAGATTGACTGCTGTACCGTAAAATGTATTCTGCAGTTTTATGATTGGTTTGGTAATCCTCTCTGCCTAGATCTCCATAGAAGTCCATTTTGCTCCTTTTCAGACTCCTTAATGGAAAAGGTCCTCTGAGCGCTTGTCACTTCAAGCTCAATAAAAAATGAAGGCGACTAGAGTCATCTTTTGTTTTTTCTCGACTCTTTAAAATTGAAAAAACAAGTTGTGTCCAAGCGTCTAAAAATTTATTTTAAATCGGAATAATGTCACAAATTCCCCCGTTGATCTTAAGGTTGAGAAAATTGAGTCTACCAACCAAGGATTTCCCCATGAAGGAGATCCTAGTCCCTTCCTATCTTGGGGAGATGTTGGTCCACCTCATATGGCCACTTTGTCACTTCCAGGATTGACAATTGGTTTGCCAGTCTGGCTCTTCTCTACCTCTATCATTCAGAATCCCACAATTCCTGAACAGTCTAACCAGCAACTAGACGACACTAGAGTTGCTTCCCAACCTTCTACTTCATCTGATTCTCCTTCTCCTCCTCCCTCTTTGCTTGAAAAAGCCGATAAAGCTAAAAGTCAAGTAACTGAGAAGAAGAAAAAGCAGAAAGAGAAAAAGGAAAAGAAGAAAAAGGAACCAAAACCTAAAGGGAACAACCAAGTATCGTCTAGCAAAAATCAACACACTGCATAGTCGAAACCTAAATCTCCTTATGTCATTTGCAATGAAGACCATTATCACAGAGATTGTCCCTGCATCCCTCATATCTTAAGGGACTCGTCTCCTCGTTTGCACCACCAGGTAGCATCAACCTATGGCGATCATGTTGAATGCTCACCGTCAACCAGTGAAAGTGAAGCACATGGACAGAAAAGGAATCCTAAACTTCCTTGTAAGTTGTGTGAAGGTGATCATGCCATCCACCGTTGTCCCTTTCTTGAATAGACTAAAAGAGTTTTAGATAATCGTCTGGTTTCACCGTTACGGCTTCCTCCTAGATATCAAAAACTCTTGTTGAGTCCTCCACCGGTTGAAAATTCAGTTGGCCCATCCTTGTGGTCAGCCGAAGCACCTATCATTGAAAATGAACCTTCAGAATCCATACCAGATGAAAGTCAAAGGGTTGACACGGCAATTGACCCGGTATTGCCTTCAGAATGTTCATCCTTGAACGATATGGTCACTAAAGAGAAAGAGAACGACACCATTCAAATTCTTTTCATTTCCACCAACTCCGATGAGCTTGGGGGCAGTCCTCCCATTACTTTACTGCAGGAAGGAAGTTCATCAGAGTCCTACCCGGCCGTCTATTCGGTCCCACCACCAAGCAACCTAGTGGTTTCCTTCGACTGAAACCTAATGGTCATGGTTGGTACCATCATCGATGAAGGGGCTTCTGTGAGTACCCTTTCCTCAAATGCTTGGAAAGTGCTTGGTTCGCCATCGCTTTTGCCTAAAATGAGAAATCTAACAGGCTTCGACAAGGGAACTAGTCGACCTTTAGGGATCCTTCCAAATTTACCCATTACTTTGAGAAGGAAAACAGTTCACATGAACGTTATGGTGGTTCAAGGATATTTAGATTACAATCTACTCCTTGGATGCGACTATATTTATTGCATGGGTTTCGTCGTCTCCTCACTCTTTAGAGTAATGTGTTTTCCGCACGAAGGCAGAATGGTCAAGCTCGTAGACCAAATGTCATTCCCTAGTTCACACATCGCAAATAGTCAAATGGCATCCCTGAATAGTCTTTTCATGCAAGAAATGTCTCATCAGTCTCCAGTCCGTCCACCCAATGAGCGCGAGTGATTCAGGAAGATGTGACTGAAACCCAGGGGGCATGCACCCTGGTCTACTTCGACAGGAAAACTCTGGGTATAGGGTAGGTTTCGGCGAAGGATATATGACTATTTTCATACCCGTCCATTTAGGAAAAGGGAATTAGACTGGATAAGATACCTCCGTTAGAAGGTAGGCCTTTCCTGATAAAACAAATGTTTTGTCTGCAAATTGAGGGGTAACCTGAAAACTCTACTCTTCTATACCTGGGGGCATGCAAATCTTTCCGCATGCAAGTGAAGATCATCTATTTATTTTTTAAATTTGTAGCACCTCTAACCCTTTAAACTCGTAAGGCTAGTCGTTTCCTAACTTTCATAAAGAAAGGATTCGTGGCAGAGCTTTAGAGATGTAAGCCACTTCAAAATAGCATCTCGAAATGAGACATTTTCATCATACAACTGGTGAGCAATGTTGTTGCAGAGTTCAAGCTCATTAAAAAATAAACTCTCCACGAGTAGTTTTAGCGCATAGTTTATGCTCGTTAAAAAATAAACATAAGTCATGAGCAAGTGTTTCTCCCCGCGTTTAAGCTCATTAAAAAATGAACGGGTAAATAACCATCGTGAATGTCTTATCGCCAGCTTTTGAGCCTTGGTCGTGTTCTCGCCATCACCTCCACTCTGTTTTTAGCCGATCATTCACCCCCATATGATTGTTTACCCCTTCGAGGAACATCTGCGAAGAGTCACTCTGCTAGCCATCCTTGTAACACTATCGTGATTGGAAAATTCCAAACCTTACCTGGAATCAGCTGCTACACGAAACCATCACTTGTTCCTCGGAGATGAGTCTTCTTTAAGCTCTTTTCACCTGACTAATAAAATATGAAAAGATTGCCGAGCGATTGGCCTCTCCAGCTCATTAAAAGGCATTAGAAGTGCTATCCCTCCTCTAGATTTTAATCTTTTTGGACCTGAGGGATTATTACACAAAAAGATCGAGCGCTTGTCATGTTCGGCTCATTAAAACTATCGAAAATTCATCCCTTTTGTATTATTTTATGCGTTTTCGAACTTAAGGGATTATACAACGAAAAAGAATCTTCGGAGTCTTCTTTCTGTTTCTTTCAGACTCTCTAAAATTGAAAGGGACTGAGTTATCTTTGTCGTTAAACTCATTAAACTAAATAGCGACAAACTCATCCAACAGGACGAGAACGAGTTTCACTATTGCTAGGCTCGCTAAAATATAGCGACAGGTTCGCCTGAAGGGCGTATTATAGAACAAGCATATGTTATCCTCCTCAAGCTTGACAAAAAGAAAGAGGTACTGGTCAGCAATGACTGGGGAAAATTGGGAAGAAAACAAGAAGAAACTTTATTGGTAGCAAGTCACTCTTGAACATGACACTTTCCTTCCACATCCATCCCGAGTTGGGTTGTTCCGTCCACTGGTCCTCACCATTGTTCTGTCACACCATCCATCTCTGGGGTTAACGCTACCAATCCACCGTCAGTGTCACCGATATGTTCAAGAGAAGTCATTCAAACAATTTACCTGAGTCTCACCCACTGCAATTCATTCATGCTTCATTCCTTCATGACCGCCACCCTGAACCCTCATATCGTTAGCTTGTTTTCACCTCCAAAATCATTTGCTTCGTTTCATGTCGTTGATGTGGGATTCATTAAGGCCCTCCTGCGACAAGTCGCTTCTTGTCGACATCAGCTCATTATCCAAGAATTTGACTTAGGAACAACCCTTTCAGTACTTTGAAGCTTGCATGCCTCAATGGCAAGTTTCTCACTTTCGGCGACAGGTTTACATCAATGACCTTCGACTGAGAGATTTTGCGTGGTGTTCGACGCCAAGTCCCTTTTTCACACCACGTAGATTGTACTGTAGTACCTTGAGGGTCATTGTCATTATTGGTGATTCCTCTCGCGCCTGTTAACAACTTACATCATTGGCTGGTAACCAGGCGATGTCTTTCCATGTTCGACTCCAAAACATTTTTCACATGGATCGACTTGTACTCTGAGTGAAGATTGGCTGAGTTTGAAGACTCCGGATCTAGTTTCATCCATCTGGGCTGCGATGTATTCAGGAATATAAAAACATCCAGTGTACATCATTGTCAAACAGATGATCATCCAAACAAAAGGATGATGTGTCCATATCATCAGTCTGTGACACAGATGATCATCTGTCCTATGTACATGAAGATGAGTTTATAAAGCTGAGCATGGGAATGCCCACCTCAGCTAGATCATGAAAAAATGTTGTCATATAATGTATTGTATTGTATCTTATTACAGGTCACCTCCCAGCTCAGAAAAGCTTTAGATCCTCATAGTAAAGCATTTCACTCGACATCAAAAGCGATTAACGACCTCATGCTTTAGGGGGCAACTGTTATAGACATTTTTGGGCACTTCAACCCCAATCATGAATTTCCATAAACTGAGGGCTCTTAAGTCCCTAAAAGGGTTGCTTCACTGCCTAAAGGAACAAGGTCAATTGGTTACATCATCTCCCAGAAGTTCTCCACTGAAAACTGCTCATAAATGGTCAAAACTGGACCATACTGAAAGCTCCATGCAGAGGGTACGATGCATATCACCTTCCCAATGTACAGGGTGCGATGCATACTGTTTTGCTCCTCTATAGGGTGCAATGGTCGGGAATGGACAAATGGTAGGGACCAAAATGCAAGGTGGAAGATCATGGAATCTTCTAGAAGCTTCCCCTCTTACACTTGCCACTCCATTTTCGACCAGGGATGAGTAAGAGATCTTCATTCTCCAAGTGGAAGAAGGAACTATCAGAGAGAAGAAACTAATCAAGATCCCAAAAGATGACTCACCTCTCTCTAATCATCTATACATGGATCCCTCATCACAGAGATCCAGAGGCTGGAATTTTGTAATCTAGAGAGAAGTATTGTCAGTATTCTTGTGTACATTCACAGTGTTTGGTGATTTTGCTTTGCTTGAGGTGAAAGAAGGACTTCTTAGCTGGAGGATGATGCTTGGTCAAAGTTGCTCATGGTTGTAATCCTCTTGCTACTTTTATCTGAATAAAGCTATTCTTGTTTCCTTCCATATCCTGGTGTACTTGTTTATATATCCTTGTATATGGTTAATGTACATCTAAACCTACATTATTTGTGAATTTAGATCCTTGTTTCTTGCATAGTAGTATGTTGTTGTGATTCTACAGGTCCTTTTGAAACTGAGCAAACAAAGAGCAGGCAGCAAAACTCTATCAAGAAGGAGAGGGAATCAAGCGCACGACTCAGGTTGGCCCCCTTGGTTCTTCTCTCATCTATTTTCATAAAAGGAAACAACAATATAATTTGATTGTTTGTTTCTAAGATAGCCACACATCCTAGTGGGAATAGAAGCATCTGTGTGGACACTATCCCGTATAACAGGTATCTATTCATGATCATGATTTTGTTCAGTGCCCTAATATCTATACACATCTACAAAGTCCCATCTTTCTTTGGAACAATGATGATGGGTGACCCACATGATGACGTGCTTGGTCGAATCACACCCTATTCCACAAGCTGTTGCAACTATTTCATCACCTAAATTTCTTCTATAACAAACTACCTATACAACCTAATGTTTGGCAATGGCGATTTTGGTAGAAGTTGAATCCCGTGCTCCACTTCCCTCTCTAGTAGTGGTCCTTTAGGATCTTGGAACACATTCCTATATTCCTATAACAACTCTTCCAATTATTGTTTTTCTTATTAGTACACCCCTCTAGGAATTCCTGGCCTCTTATTAACTCATCTATCGACTGAATTTCTCTTAGAAACAATAAAACATACTTACTATTGGAACTGATCAATTTCTTGGCTAGGTTGGCACTTACAAGTGAAAGTTTTGATTTTCCTTTGTGTGCATTGATGATGAACTATTTTCCATCCATAACGAGTTGGTAATTTTTGTCTCTCCGCATGAAGATTGTATCACATATGTACATGTAGGGACTCTGGAACATTACTGCACTTACAACGAAGGGAACCACATCTAGTTCTACTTCATCAATAAAATTAACACTGATGGAAAATCTAATGTTGCATTGTTTTGTTACCTTCAGATTTGCATCTTTATTTACCGATCAGAATGGATATGAGTTTGGATGATCATGAATTTCCAGCTCCAACTTCTTGATCAACTTTATTTCCATGAGATTCGCCTACAATCCTGAGTCATATAGATTATTAATCTTGGTCTTCTTGAACTATATATTTATATGAAATATTTTGGTCATTTATTTATCTTACTATTGTTGAAGGGTACTTAGATTCACCTCATTCTACACTGAAGTACAAATGATTTTCTTATCCACATCTGAGCTACTTCCAAATTGATTACTTGAATATGTGTTGTGACTGTCCTATTTTTATCTTTTCCCCCTTTTTTCTTATTATTCCCCTCCTTAGAAGTGTCATGTTATTGCTTTTTCTTTGGTCCACTTGATTACATTCTCTTTAGGCCTATGTTCTCTAGGTATCGTGCCTACCCACAAGCCTCGTCCACTGATTTCGGCTTGAACAACATCACTTGCTCCTGTAGACAATGGTGCAGATGCCCCAAATACTTGAGGAGTACATTTGGGTTCTTTAGGGAGATACGAAACATTGTTTCCATCTTTTTGAACTTTGTGGTGTACTATTGCACACTTTTCCCCAATTGTTGCTTGAAGTAGTGAAACCATATCCAATAGTCCTCTACATTAGATAAAAGGGTAAAAATGCAACTTAATGAGGATTTTGAAGCCCTCCCAATTATTCACTAGAGACTCTCTCCAACCTTAGGGCCTCAATGTGGCTTTCCCACCAATTTAGTGCATGAAACTCTAATTTCAACAATGAAAATGAAATCTCTTGTTCTTACGCATTTTGATGGATGCTAAAATAAAATTCTATTTGCTACAACCAGTGATTTAGATTCAGAGCATCAATCTCACCCTAGTATGGCTTGATATTGACATTTTCTTCCATTTTAAGTAGGGAATGTGATTGATTCACAACACTCAGACTATGATGATCTTTTCTAGGTTCATTCTTTAGTTGATCCTCCATTTCATCCTGATTTCCTAATCCCCCCTCTGATTTTTCTGTTGTATTTGAAGCCGCATCTTCTTCAAATATCCCAAGTTTATTGCTCAGGGTTTCCATGAGGAGGTTTACATTACGATTTATATCTGTGACTGTTTGTTCTAGCTGTGAAAACCACACCTCTACAGGATCACGATGGTAATTCATAGATTCAGTGGCCATGATTAGGGTTGTATGATTTCTGTCCCCAACGATTTATATCCCCTGTAAATATCCACAAAATACCCAAAGAAACTTGGCTTTGATACCAATATGATCCATAAACTTCCATGGGTATTCCATTGGACAATTTTTCACAACATATATGATAATATTATATTTAAAATCTAAAATTTTACGCTATTAAAGTTTTACTATATTTCTAGAGCTGTAGATTTTATTGTGAATAGTGCAGGCATGTAAATGAAAATTATGCAGAAAAAAGAGGATGGAAAAATATTTTTTCACACACACATGAGGCACAATATTTTCTCTCAGAAAGCCTTTCAATAGAAAAACTTAACTAAAAGGTGAGGTTGCTCTAAATACAAAGAAGTATGGTATGTGGCCCATGGACTGTTATAGTGCAAATATCCTCTCTTTTTTCTCTACCTCGTATACTTATTGGCTATTTTCGCTCTAACATGGAAGACTCATAGAGTTTCATATTGTCTAGATTCACAGCTAAGTAAATGAACATATATGGTGCTAAAATGAGTCAATAGGCATTATAACCCACCTTTTCTAGTATCTCAAAGGGACCATACCTTAGAGACTTGATTTTCTTACCATTGCCCTGCAACATATCCTTGTTCAACTGTAGTCAGGCTTTGTCTCTTAGCTTGAATGATTTATTCGTTCTATGTTGATCATGCCTAGCCTTATATTTCTCTTGCCACATATGTGTGTCTCTTTTACCTAATCTCCTCTCTAAAATTTTCAGCCCTCAAGGGATCTCCTATAATATATTCCTTCACTCCTCCTTGCTACCCATATCCAATATCCAAAGGTGAAGGCCACAAATATCTAAAACATGTTTCAAATGGGGGATTTCCTGTAGAAATATGAATTTCTCTATTTTAAAAATAATGTATATATACCATATTTTAATCTTAAGTATTTGGATACTTATGATTTTATCCCCTTAGAAGTCTCGTTACTACTTCTATCTGCTAATTTATTTGTGGATGGAATGTTGTATATATATTCAACTTCATGGCCATTTTCTCTGACAATCTACTCCTGAATACACTAAGAAATCTTGTATCCTTGTTTGAAACATGGTCCTTGGTATAGGAGAGTGCACCAACACCTATCCAAAGAATAATTTGGTTGGTTATTACCCACGGATGGTATTTTTATAGGGTATTAGAACACAAATCTCGTTGAACCTATAAAGTACTACAACAAGGTAGTCATGTCCATTCTTGGTTGTTGGTAAACCTCTAAAAAGTTTTATGGAAATGATTTACCAAGGATAAGTAGATACATTAAAGGCATGATATGGACCATGTTTCATATTTCTAGGCTTCCTAATATAACAAGGCATGCATTGTCTTATGAACCTATCTACCTTCTCTTACATCTTGGGCCAATACACATACCTCAACAAGTTGACCACAATATTCCCTACACCAAATTTCCCTGCAACCTTGGAGGTGTGAGCCTCTCTAATTAGCTACAATCTCTAAACTTTAGGAACACATAGCTTATCCAACTTATAGAGTAACCCATTCTAAAGATGGTAGTCAACAATGTTGTCACCATTATGCACATGACTCTAAATCTGCATATGATGAAACAAATCATTGAATTCGTCATCTTCTTAATATGATTCTTTTGCATGCATCATGGTCGAATGAATCCATGTGCATAAGAGTCCCAAAATTTGTAATATTTGATGTGGGTGACCTTGAAAAGGTATTAGCCAACTTTTTTGTGATGCCCTTCTTATACTTGATTGCCAAATGAAATTGTTGTAAAAGCCTCATCAACTTGTAATTCCAAGTGTGTTGTAGCTTACTATGGGCCTTCAAGTACTGTAATGGTTTGTGATCTGTGTGGATTTTGTCTTATTTCCCATAAAACAATGCTTCCACTTCAATATGTCTTGCACCGGGGCATATAGACCCTTGTCATAGGTAGGGAAGTTAAGAATTGATCCATGAAATACTTTACAATGGAAGAATACATGGATTCCTCCCTACATCAAGACCACTTTGATAGCATACCCAATTTCATCCGTCTCCTCAAAATCCCTCTATTGGCCCTTTCTCCAATGGAAACTCTTTCCACTTGCCATTATGGCGTGGAGTGATGTTACTACCACTAAAAATGAGGATATGAATTCCTTAGGTACTGTGTTTCCCTAATGACACTCTAGACCTCAAAGATATTAGTAGACACTAGCTATTTCATGATGGCCTCCATCTTGGAAGGATCAATATTCAACTCTCTTTCACCTATCACATAACCTAGATACACCAAATATTTCCATGCAAGCTCAAACTTCTTAAGATTTGCTAGCAACTGGTGCTTATTTAATTTTTCTAGCACACACATCAAATGTGAGATGTGCTCCTCCTAGATAACATATTATACCAATTTATAATCAAAATAAACAATAATAAATGGATCTATAAAAGGGTGAAATTCATCATTGATTAATCTCATTAATGTTTCTGATGCATTGCATAGGCCAAATGGTATGAATAACCACTCATAGAAAACTTTCCTGGTTTTGAATATGGTCTTCCATGTATCTTCTTCTTTAACTTGAACTTGGAGATATACAACCTTTAATTCCAGCTTGGTGAAGTCATTTTCTTGATGCAACTGATCCAATAGATAATCTATCCTTGGCGAGGGTATCTATTCTTGAGCGTGACTTTGTTTGATGACTTATAATCTATACACATCCAACAAGTCCCATCCTTCTTTGGCATACTGATGATTGGTGAGCCACACGGTGATATACCTAGTCAAATGACACCATGTTCTAGTAGCCAATGTAACTATTTCTTCACCTCACTTTATTCTATAATAGACTTCTTGTCCAACCTAATGTTTGGCAATAGGAAGTCTAACAAAAGCTATATTTCGCGCTCCACTTCCCTCTTAAACAGTT
This sequence comes from Pinus taeda, assembly GCA_000404065.3. Taxonomy (NCBI): domain Eukaryota; kingdom Viridiplantae; phylum Streptophyta; class Pinopsida; order Pinales; family Pinaceae; genus Pinus; species Pinus taeda. The sequence continues at coordinate 23,173 of APFE030872723.1, forward strand.
GTCCTTTAGGCTCTCAAAGCACATCCCTATACGCTTGTAGAAATTCTTCCAGTTGTTATTTTTTTCTTAGTACAACCCTCTTGGGATGCCTTTCCTCTTAGTGACTCTTCTATAATCTCACTTTCTCTTAACAACAACAAAACATACTTCTTGCTGGAACTGACCAATTTCTTAGTTTGGTTGGCACTTACTAGTGAAATTTTCTACTTTCCTTTCTGCATGTTGATCATGAATGATTTTCCATCCTTAACGAGCCATAATAGTTGGCTCTCTATATAAATATTGCATCTAACATGTACATGTAGGGACTCTCAAACACAACTCCACATATATCAATGGGAACCACATCTAGTTCTACATCATAAATAAAATTAGCACTCATGGAAAATCAAATATTGCACCATTTGTTTACCTTCATCTCTATATACTTATTTACCTATCCAAGTAGATATGGGTTTTGATGATCATGAAGTTCCAACCCAAAATTCTTGACCAAATTTACTGCAGTGAAATTTTTATGTGATCTTAAGTAAAACAAAGCATCAATCTTGGTCTTCTTAACATATATCTTTATATGGAAGAGTTTGGTCATTTTTTCTCTTCCTGATACTAAAGGCTACTAAGATTCACCTCCTTCTACACTAATGTACAAATAATCTTGTCAACCACATTCGAGTTTCTTTCAAATTGGTTGTTTAAATCAGTGGCCCTGATATTCTCCTTCTTATTATCTTTCTTTTTGTTCTTTACGTTCAACTCTAGATGCAACTCCTACCACTTCTACTATATGTGACCATCATTATTGTAGTGGTTGTTGGGATAATTGTACTAGTGTGTTGTGGCTGCCATATTTTTATTTTTCCTTATTTTTACTTCTTCTTCCCCTCCAAAGAGGTGTCCTATTTCTCCCTTTTCTTCGATCTACTTTAATGCACTCTCTTTAGGCCTGCATTCTCCAAGTACTCTACTTGCACAGAAGCCTCATCCATTGATTTGGTGAACATCACTTTCTCCCGCAGATGGTGGTGTAGACCCTCTAAATATTTGAGAAGACCATTTGGGTTATTGTTGGGGATACCAAACATTATTTCCATGTTTCTCAACTCTATGATGTACTCCTACACACATTTCCCTAAATTATGATTGAAGTAGTGCCACTGGATCCATTAGTCCTCTATGTACCCAACAAGGTAAAATTGTGACTTGATGAGGATTTTGCAGTCATCCCACTTAGTCACTAGAACATTTCTCTCTAACCTTAGGGTCTTCGTGTGTCATTCCCTCCAAGTTAGTGCATGACCCTCTAATTGGAATCACGCAAATAACATCTTCAGTTCTTCCTCACTCTGAGGCATGCTAAAATAAACTTCCAATTGCTGCAACCATTGATTCAATTTCATAGCATCAATCTCACCATGGTATGGCTTGATATCATCCTTTACTTCCATTTTAAACGGGGATTGTGATTGATTCACGACATTGGAACTAGGTTGATATTTTTTGATTTCCTTCTTTCTTTGATTCTTTGTTTCTTCTCGATATCATGATCCACCTTTTGATTTATCCTCTACATTTGAATCCCCATCTTCTCATAATATCCCAAGATTCTATCTTTGGGCTTCCATGAGGGGGTTTACATTGCGATGTATATTTGTGCCTTGTTTTTCCAACCGCAAAAATCTGACCTCTACAGGACCATGAGGGCCATTCACAAATTTGCTGGTCACGATTATGATTTTAAGAATTTTAGGCCTCACTGATCTATTCCACTAAAAATATTCACAAAATACACAACGAAACCTACCATTGATACCAATATGTTCCATAAACTTTCGTGGATATTCCATTACACAATTTGTCACAACAGATTTGATAATAAAATGTGAAAGTTTAAATTATTACAATTTTATTATATTTCTAGATCTGTAGATTTTATTGTGAATAGTGAATGCATTGAAATGAAAATTATAAAAAAAATAGAGAAAGAAAAATAAGGTTCACACACACATATTAGAAATAATATTTTCTCTGGGAAACCCTTTTAGGATAAAAACCTAGCCGAAGGGTGAGACTGCTCCACCTTCTTTCTCTGTCTAGATATTGCTACGAGTACCAAAAATTATGGCTTATGGTTTGCTACAGTGCACAAATCCTCTCTGTGCGCTCTACCTCCTATCGCTCCTGGTTACTTTTACTTAGATATGGAACAAATGCACTCAAAAGAATGGAATTCCTTTTCCTCTTAGTAGCCCAGTTATATCATAGACTGATAGCCTACTAGTGGTTAAGTCTGAATACCTCAACTCTTAACTAGAGTTACAACATATACTCTTATAGAGTCTTTTACATCATAATCACATGGATAGCCCTTTTCCATGAATAATGGGGGCTGACGCAACATCCTTGGGAAGATATCTAGGTGTACAATAACATGGAAAGGTGTGGTACGTAAGTGGAAATGTTTTACCCCAAAAAATGTTATTTGATGGCTCAAAACACTCTTGAAAGGTTTCAGACCTTGTTTTGCCAAGCTAGGCCCTGTTAGTAATAATGGTCCCCTGAGTCAATTCCTCCGCTTTTCGCACTCTAAGTGCATCGTGATGTATGAAAAACAATATAGTGATGTAATAAATACCAAACCTCCCCATTTTGGTGGAATTTTGGTTCCCAAAAGATTCTACTAAATGAGGTGAGGAAATTTTTCCTCCACCTTCTATCTTGTATACCATTTAGCCTTGCGTGGAAGTTGCCCTTTCATCCTAATCTTCAAAAGGTTATGTTACCCTTGTCTTATAGTTATGGACCTCTTCTATAAAATTGTATCTTCCATCAACTTTTCTAAGCATTCGGTGCCAAATTCCTAACAAAAACTAGGAGTCATTCCTCTTCCTAACCTAGCATGGAACACAAAAAGCCTCCTTCAGGTTTTCAAAATACATTTTTGATGAGGAGATACGAGCTGTATCCCAACACCTATTTTTCAGCCAGAACAGAGCAGGGAACAATCTCATAGCTTTCACGACAGATGAAGGAGAAGTTATTAAAGGCCAGCTGGAGGGTTATGGGAATCATCAAATTCGAATTCATGGAGTTATAGGTGTCAAAAGGAATGTTTAATTCCTAGATAAGGTTGTTTTAATCATAATGAGTTACACTCCTAGTTGTATTAGGTCTCTAGAACTGCTAGTTAATAGTCAGTTATATAAAATAGTTGGTTTTAAGTGTCAATAGGTTTCAAATTAGGAAGAATTCGAACTCCCCTCATGCTAGAGGAAGGAATCTAAGTCATGTAATGAACTCTATATATGGGAGAAGATGTAATGCACTAAAGGTTGGAATTTTTTTGTAAAGAACTCTCATATTATGCTTTTGTGTAAGACTCTGTTTAAAGTAATACAGTAATGAGTTCTACGTAATCATGCATTTGTAGATTGTGTCTTCCTACATATTTCTGATGTGTTACTGATATGTTGAACTCCAGATGCCCTGACTTCCTTGCAAAGTTAATATTATTGCCATATTGAAGCATTTCTTGACTCAATAAGCCCAATGGATGTTTACTGATCGTGTTCAACCATTCATATTTTATCACTTGTTTCATAGAGTTAGACATCTAATCTTTATCAAAATCTTTAACCTAGTGACAGAGCCCTCTCAGGTTGAGGAAGCTAAGCCTCAGCCAAAAGTTGGTTTGAAAGAGTTACACAAGGTCTTTCTGGTCAGCGTCCTATCAGGGTTTGGATTTCGTGATAACATTTTGGTGCGTCTGCTGGGAGTCGAAGATTATTCATTTCCAAAATCAAGAAAGTTGAACTTCTAAACGTAGCAGGAGCTTAGAAAGTTTTCGAGGCTGTAATATACATTGGCGACTCCACACATCAAATAAAAAATTGGAAGGTGACTCCACTGCTAGAAGATTAGTAGCTTGATGTAGTTTCAAGATGAGTTCCATTGCAAGAATGAATGCTAGGTATGCCCCTATGAATCAGCCTCATATCCCTGGTTTTCCAAACCTTATGCCAAAGGTTGATTGGTTAAATGATATTCCAATATTCAAAGATGAAAAGGAAGACAATGCTAATATTCATTCGGTTAGGTTCCATATGCATCTACGCAACCTTAAGGTTCAGTTCCCTGAAGATTGTCTCATGAATATGTTTATGACCACTTTAGAAGGAAAAGCATGGTGTTAGTATAAAAGTTTGGAAAATGGTTCAATATATTCGCTTGCTAATTTTCATGGTGAATATCTACGAGATGTATAAAGAATGCCATCCTTCCTTATTGCTGGTCAAAGATTGTTGTAAACATTCTTTGATTCTTATTCAGTATTTGGAGGATTGTTATGATGATGATGAATTTATGGATGAAGAAATTTTAGAGGCTCTTCATAACAATACATTTCAACAACTAGAAGAAAGGATAACATCCCATGACATGCAACATAGAAATCAACAAGAGTATACCTATGAAAATCATATTACATCCTCCGAGATTGATGTAGAGATGTAGCAGACTTGTCAGTCTTCGAATCATAATGAAGATGAAAATAATTGCAAACACCAAGAAGAAGTACTGGAACATAGCTTTTATAACCCTCAGGCAGATGAAAAGGTTTATTTTCTATGTCATACTTTGCAACAATTTACGTCAATGAATGATCTTAATAATGAGGAAAATTACATTGTTTGTGAGAATCATTCAGAAAAGCAGTTGGATAGCATATCAAAGAAATCATGTGTGGCTGAGAATTAGTTGTCTGAAGATGTAGACTGTTATGATGATCATCAAGATAACCATGTCCTCTTTGACCTTATAATTGAATACATGGCAAAGCTTTGCACACCAGTATTTCATTTTCATTTTCATTATGAAGATCAGGTACATTACAAGTTGATTTGGTCATCTCACTATCATGGCTATTTTGAAGTCGAATGCAGTTAAAAGCCTCAAATATCAGAAAAGACAATTGATTGGCTTTATTGGAAATATCATGTTGCCTGACCTAAAGTGGAAATTGCAGCTGATAGGGTAGGTAGTAATATGCAAATAAGCTGAGGGTAGGTTGACTAAGAATATTTTATATATATATAATATATATATTATATATATATATATAGTAGATAGATAGATAGATAGATATATATATATATATATATATATATATTATATATATATATATATATAGATAGATAGATATATATATATATATTATATATATTATATATTATATATATATTATATATTTTAGTGGGTGCAGGTGAGTCCCTCTTACAGAAATCATTAAAGCTTGGAAAGAAGATTGGGTAACATTTCAAAATTCTATTCTAAAGGATGGATATTAGCACTAAAACTACAGGTTCTTAGTGTACCACAAGGGCACACTATCCCAAGTGGAGCCACTGTTATCACCCTAAATTTCTCTAAAAATTGGACAATTTACATTTGTTCCTAAGTCATAATGTTAGATGGTGGTTAAGTCACTTTTATGGTTTTTAGAGCCTAAGTCATAGGGTTAGAGTCTCATTTCCAACATCAAATAAAGTTCAACAACCTTGTTTTACACTTTATGGGTCCCATATCATGTTTTGAAAGTCATATGTTTAGCCATTTTGAAAAAAAAAATTGGTATTAGCTATAAATCCACATTTTCGTAGCACAGATAGTGTAAAAAGCTAGTTTTGCACTACGAAATCATTGAAGCAGCCCTTTTCAGCAAAACAATTGTTTTAGGTATTCAACTTCCAAGAGGTTGTTTGAGTAGTTGAAAGCATATTTTGGAAAACTGAAAGAGGTTCTTATTCCTAACATACTAAACTACGAAATTCTTTTTCATTTTCTTAAAATTCATTATGATATGGGAGAAAAGGATGACCCAAATTGCGCTACAAAACTGTTGTAGGAGCAGTTTTTCACAAATCAAAATTTTTCAATTTACACCTAATATTCAAAGACATTTTCTGGGTAGTAGGAAAGGTTTTGAAAAACACAAAGAGAGGTTTTTTTTTAACACCGAGTTTTCTACAAAAACCCCCTTCAATTTTTCAAAATACATTTTTGATGATGAGAGACGAGCTCTGTCCCAACACCTATTTTTCAGCCAGAACGGAGCAGGGAACAGTCTCCTAGTTTTCAGGATAGACGAAGAAGAAGTTATTAAAGGCCACCTGGAGGGTTATGGGCATCATCAAATTTGAATTCATGGAGAAAGGAATGTTTAATTCCTAGATAAGGTTGTTTTAATCATAATGAGTTACACTCCTAGTTGTATTAGGTCTCTAGGACTATTAGTTAACAGCTAGTTGTAATTAATAGTTTGTTTAAAGATCAGTAGGTGTCAGGTCTAGAGAAATTCAAATTCTCCTCATGCTGGAGGAAGGAATCCAAGCTTGTAATGAAACTCTATATATGACAAGAGATTTAATGCTCTAAAGGTTGGAAATTTTTCAAAGAACACTCATATGGTGCTTTTGTGTTAGACTGTGTTTTAATGTAATACAGTGATTTGGCTTTGCTCCTTAGGATTCAGAAAGAGTTCAATGTTTAAATTGTCCTATGGTTGTCTTCATTTCATTGCTTGCAGTAGTATGAATGCATGATTACTTATAATTCATTGGTTATGTTCTAACTTCCTTCATGTATTTGTAGACTGTGTCTTCCTACATATTTCTGATGTGTCACTGATATGTTGAACTCCAAATGCCCTGAATTCCATGCAAAGTTAATATTATTGTCATACTGAAGAATTTATTGACTCCATAAGCCCAATGGATGTTTACTCATTATGTTCAACCATTCATATTTTTTCAATTGTTTAATAGAGTTAGCCAGCTAATCTTTATCAAAATCTTTAACTTAGTGAGAGAGCCCTCTCAAGTTGAGGAGGCTAACCCTTAGCCAAAAGTTGGTTTGAAAGAGTTACATAAGGTCTTTTTGGTCGGCATCCTATCAGGGTTTGGATTTTGTGATAAGAGAAGGCTCATAGAGTTTCAAATTCTCTACATTCACAATTGGGTAAATGCACATATATGGTGGTAAACCGAGTTGATATGCATTATCTCACACATTTTTTGGTATCTCAAAAGGATTGTACCTTAGAGACTTTATTTTCTTATGAGGCCCCTACAACCTCACCTTGTTCAACTATATCCGTACTCTTTCTCCGAGATTCAAGGATTTCTCTATTCTATGTTGATCATTCCTAGCCTTATATTTATCTTGTGACTTTTGCAGTGTATCTTGTACATGTATATGGATATTCCTAATCTTATCTATAATTTTTTGAGCCCTTAATGCATATCGTGTAATGTCTTCCCTCACTCCTCCCTACTGCTCATATGCAATATCGAGAGGTGAAGACGACAAGTATCCAAAACAAATTTCAAATAGGGAGTTTCCTACAAAAGTATGGATTGATTTATTGTAAGAATATTGTATATATACCATATTTCATCCTAGGTATTTGAATTCTCCCTGTTGTATACCCTTAGAAGCTGCACCAAATTCCCATTGACTACTTATGTCTTCCCATATCTCTGTGGATGGAATGTTGTATATATCTTCAAATTCATGTCCATATTCTCCCATATTGTAAAAAATATGCACAAATAAATATTGTATCCCTATTTGAAACGATGCTCGTTGGTATCCCAAAGTGCACCCAAACCTATCCAAAGAACATGTTGCTTCTTTCCCATTGATGGTATTTCAACTAACACGAATAGGTAGTCATGTCCCTTCAAGGTTGTTGGTGAACCTCCCACAATGTCCATGGAAATGATTTCCCAAGAATGCGTAGTTATAGGTAACAGATTATATAAACATTATTTCTGATTGCTAGGCTTGCTAGTAGAACAAAGCATGCATCATCTTATGAACATAACTACTTTCTCTTGCATCTTGGGCCAATACAGATACCTTTGCAAGTTGACCATGGTCTTCCCTATACCAAAGTGCCCAACAACCTTGGAGGTTTGATCCTCTCTAACTAGCAACAATATATCACATTTAGGAACACAGAGCTATCTAGATGGAGATGGTAGTCAATAGTGTTGTCACCATCATGCACATGATTCTAACTCTACAACTGCTAAAACACATCCTTGAATTCCTCATATTTTGAATATGCTTTTGTATCCATCATGGGTGAATGGCTCCATGCCCAAAATAGTCCTCAAAGTTGTGATCTATGATGTGGGCTGTTTTGAAAGCATGTCAGCCAACTTTTTTTTGTTTTCCTTCTTATACTTGATTACCAAATGAAACTACTATAAAAATGCAAGATCTTGTAATTCCTAGTCTGTTGTAGCTTGCCCTGGGCCTCCAAGTACTATAATGGCTAGTGATATGTGTCGTGTAATATCTCTTTTCCCATAAGATAATGCTTCCACTTCTTTATTCCTTGCACTAGGGCATAGAGCTCCTTCTCGTAGGTAGCATATTTAAGAATTACCTTATGAAACACTTCAGCATGTTAGCATACAGGGCATCCTCCCCGCTTAAATACTGCTCCCATAGCATACCCACTCCCATTTGGTAATGCTATAACTTATGCTTGATTGATTTTTTTCCTTAGCTCCTCAAAATGCCTCTGATGACCCTTCTCCGCTGGAAGCACTTACCACTTGATTTTATGGTGTGGAGTGGTGTTTCTACCATTGAAAATGAGGCTATGAATTTACTTAGGTACTATTATTCCCTAATGAAACTCCCAAACTCAGATACATTAGAAGGCCCATTTCATGATGGCCTCCATCTTGGCAGGATCTATCTTAGCTTTTCTCTGCCTATCACATACCCGAGATACACCAAAGACTATCATCCAAACTCACAATTCATGATATTTGCTAGTATTTGGTGCTTCTTTAATGTTTCAAATACATTTATGTCAAATGTGAGATGTGCTCCTCCCAGGTAGCACTATATGGTAGTATATCATCCAAATAGACAATAACAAGTGAGTATATAAAGGGCACAATGCATAATTAATCAATCACATAAACCTAGATAGTGCATTGCATAATCCAAACTCCATGACTAACTACGCATACAAACCTTTCCTGGTTTTAAAGAAAGTATTCCAATTATCTTCTTCTTTGACTCTAACTTGGTGATATCCAAAGTTTAAGTCCATCTTGGCAAGTATTTTTCTAACTGCAACTGCTTCAATAGATCATCTATCTTGGGTAGGAGGTATCTATTCTTGAGCATGATTTTATTCAATGCCTTGTAATCTATACACATCCTCCACGTCTTGTACTTCTTTGGCACAACAATGATAGGTGACCCACATGGTGATTTAAATGGTCGAATGACAACTTGTTCTAGTAGCCACTACAATTGTTTTTTCACCTAACTTGCTTCTAAAATAGACTACCCGTACAGTCCAATGTTTGGTAATGGGGATTCTAGAAAAATATGTATGTCATTCTCCACTTCCCTATTATACGACAATCCTTTAGGATCTTCGAGCACATCCATGTATGCCTGTAGCAACTATTTTAATTGTTGTTTCTATTTATTAGTACACCCATCAAGAAATGTCTTGCCTCTTACTCACTCTTATACATATCGATTTTGACTTAAAAACAATAAAACATAATTCTTCATCAACAAATTATACAATTAAATGATGTTATAGGTGATGCTATGACGATTAAATTACACAATTCAGAAAAAATCTCATAATTGGTTGCCAAAAGCTAATAAGTAAGCATGGAAGTTGAGCAAAATCTCATAGTGGGTTTGTAAAAGTTCATAATGGCATGATATTTATACATGAATTGTATTTTCTTAGTTCACATTGCATTAATCTTATCTTCCAGATCCTCAAACCTTCAATAAGGTGCCAAGGGACAGAGAATCGCAAAGAAACATCCTTTTGCTAGTAGATTGGAGAAAAAAATATTTGGCTTAGAGTTTGCTGCATATTGTTGAATGTTGGACATCAATATTAGTGTAATTAAAGATCAAGTGACAACTAGAATTGTTTCTTTCTCATGATACAATGTTATGTCATGCTTATTACACAACATGATTTTGTGGCTAAGGATAAGAGATCTAGCTCTTAGAGCTAGGAGTATTGTGACGTATTTCAAGGCATATCACCCATTTCTATAAATCTATTAAATTTAATATAAAGTGATATAACTATTGACTAGCTTGAAATATAAATATGTCAGACAAAACTGAAAATACATTATCAACCTAAAAACATGAATTCTTTGTTATTTTATAACTCTCTTGTATCAATCTCACATTTTAATCTACCATCCTTTCCCTGCTACCTTCATAGGCTTCATGGTATATATCTCAACAAATTAGCTTCTTTTGTGTCTCGTTCCAAGAACTCCCTCTCAATCAAATCTTCAATCCGCCTTTTAATTTGCGTGAAATCTACCTTGAATAGCCGTTGAAGTTCTTGAGCACATTCACTCACAAGTATTTTGTATTGTAAAGCCCTTTTTGCCTTCATAATGCGTACTATCGATGCATCAATAAGAAAACGTCTCTCCTTATGAATATCCTCCTCCGATGATGATTTTTTCTTCTCGCTCAGCAGTGGCATTGGAAGTTTTATCTTCCCTTTTTTGTCTGTAAAATTAAAATTGATTTTGAAGTCATCTGATGCAGTTACCGTGGTTGTATGCGGAATCTTAAGAATAATTTTATACTTTTCACAGGCCAGTGAATATATAAGTCCATCAATTTCTTCCTCTGCCAAATTCAACTGGTTTTTGATGTTGGAATAACTCAACTTTTCAGAGGCATTGAACAACAATAATATTGTTGTTTGGCAAATTGTTGCTATCAGTTTTATTGATCTTCTATCAAACTTACCAATTATAGTACAGGATCCCAAGGAATATATCCACTTAAGTTTTTGATGTTGGGCTTCTCCAGAATAATAGTCTGTAAATGCTTCAACACATCTAACCATCTCTGGAGGTAAATTAATGTGAGGGCACTTGTATGTTGGCCAAAATTTAGTTGTCAGCACTGTAGCTGTAAACTCTATTCCAAGATGTATATTTCTATTACTTTTAAGATATGTTTCAAAATTACTTTGTCTCTCCTGCGATCCTTTCCAATCCGTTAGCATGCCAGCAATCTGTGACGTTAATCGACCACCACATTTCTGTTTCAGCTTCGACAATATGATCAATATTTGCACTTTTGCCGAGCAGAATTCTACGGGCTAGTTTTTCCTTGTAGGATTCAACAAACAGATCTTTATCCCAGATATACTCCACAAATTCCACCACATTTTCAATTATATCGTCCCCTCTCAGCTTTTCATTACTGCTAACAGTATCACAAAGTGTAGCCAGCCATTCGGCACTGGTACTTCCTGCAATTCCTTTATTACAGATCACCTCAAATACTTCTTTTAAAGCCCTGGAAAAGGCAGTGTTCTGTTCTGATATTTCATATATTGGTCACGTAATTCTATGACCGTCCTCACAAATGCAGACACATCCTGCAACAATAAGTTTTTATCCATTCTCCCTGCATTATTCTGCATTATAGCATCTTCAAATTGTTTAACAGGTGGTGTTACTTCACTAATAACATGCTGCTTAAAAATATTCGCAATTGATTCCCAGCCATTGGGTACTCTATCAAATAAACCCCCCATCATCAAAATATTGTTATAACTATGTTCCCTGAGCAACGCAAGGCATCCTGAATTTTCATCCTCAACAAAATGTGTCATGTAATGGGAAAACAGTGCATTTTTCAGTTTGTGAAATAGCTTTTGCTCGCAAATATCTAGCAACTCTGGCAAATATCTGGCAACTTTATCCTTCTGGCGTATCACATATTCATCTACCCTTGACATATAGTCCGTATAGGAATTTTCTAAAAACCATGAAGCAGCCTTCCGAAAATAGATATCTCCCGTATGTTCCAACATGGCCACTTCAAAAACATTTGTATAGAAATCCATGTGAACCTCCAGAAAAATGGCCACAACATCCTTCAAAAGAGTCTCATTTCTAACTGGCTCTCCTTCTTGCTCTTCGTCAATAACAACAATCACTGCTTTCTTCACATTATTTCCCATTTTCCCCAAAACCAGGTCTCGGAAGTACATGATTCCAACTTCTCTGACTGAGGGAAGACGATACTTATTAGTGAAGTAGCGATCTAAATATTGGAAGAAAACAACCTGCATATAACGGAGCATCGCCTTGAAAATTTTCCAGCGTTTCACAAGCTCTCTCAACAACACCTGATTATCATTTTGTTCCCTCAAATTCGGTAAAACCATAAAGGTGACGTACTCTTTAATGCAATCCTCGTATCTATTGTAGAGTTGTCTCTCATAAATTTGGTTATGGTGACAGCACATATTGTAGACGGTACTGTAAATAGCCACTTTCTCGTCCGCAGCCACCTCAAAGTTGACATCTTCTTCCAACCGGCTACTGAGCTGTAGGAAAGCTTTGTAAATAAAAGCCCAACATTCTTCCAGATCAACCATATATTTGCGTTTCTTGGTCCTATTGACAATAGCCCATCCTTCCTGCAGGTTTATGATACTTCCACTTCCACTTCCACTTCCAGTGCTCGTCGTTGTTAAATTTGTAATTTCACTGCACGGGCGGGTCAGCAGTCAACGCAGTGTCAAAACCACCCAGCAGCAAACCTAAAACCACCGGGAAGATATCGCATCGCTTTTGGATTAACCAGGTTTCCGTACGAAGGGGCTCCGATGCATTTTGGAGGAGGCACGTGGATTGGCGTGACATCATCCTCAAGCACTTTTCGGACGATAAATGTCGGTCAGAAGCCCCCATCCGATATTCGTCCGATGTCCTCCAGCATTTACAATCGTTGATTTACCAAAGTTGCACTGTGGAGTAAAGTACGGTGAGAAAGGGTCTTCCGATATCCATCCTCCACCGTTCGATTAAAGGTAAGTTTCTCTGCCGTCCCATTGCAATAGAGCTGCATACGGGGTCTGGTAAAACTAAATTAAATGAGTGGAGTAAAATTGAGCCCATACCCTAAGTTAATGACATGATATGGTTCATTGGTAATGTCTTTAATGTTTTACACCGCGTTAATTCTTACTGCATACGGAAGTATGGGCATAAAAAAATATAATGTAAGTTTTTTTATTATTTCGAAAAGGTATTGTAAGTGCGTTGACTCTATTATAGTTATGTAGTATTGCACACGGTGAGGGCAGTCTGTTCGCAGCAGCGAATGTAAACCAGGAATGAGAAAGAGTTTGTTTTAAACTGGAGTAGAAACGCAGCAGCGTAAAAACTTTTTCCTTGTAATGTAAGAAGTAAAAAAAATGCATGCCAGTGCAGGAGAAGAAGGAGAAGTGAATGAAGAAAACCAGGGGGTAGTTTGTTCCAAAACTATGAATTGTTTCACACAGCAGTGAAAAGGTAAATGTGTAAATCCCTGTAATTTTTGTTTTCACACAACAGGGAATGTAAATGAAATATTTACACACAGTGGTGTAAAATTTCATAGGAGGCAGAGTAATTTTTGTTAAAATGTTTTGGTGAATCCCTCTAAGTAAAAGAGGATGAAAATGTAAGTGTTTTTGTTTAATAAATAGAAATCATTTTATGGTGGTGGAATACTCTGTTCTGTGTAATTAATTTTAAAGAGGCTCCTCTGTACAAAAAGATCCTGGTGTAAAGAAAATAGAGCATTGCCTCTGTGTTTTATTTTCTGTTTTTGGGATTTTCCCCTTAAAAATCCCAACAGTGGTATCAGAGCAGGCTTAGGCTCTTTGCAGGTGACAAAGAAGCTGAAGGGAGAAGTCTTTTGGTTGCAGCAGTCGTTGTTTTTAAATAAACAGTAAAGGATTTAGAAGCATAGCTGAGGATGCAAGGAATGGCCAGCACAAGCACTGGTATGGGTATGTTTAACACCCAGCTCCCACAGTTCAATGGGAAGAACTATGATTATTGGGCAATAACTATGAAAGCCCTCTTTTCCTGTCAAGATTTATGGGAATTAGTTCAAGATGGGTTTAATGAACCAACAAATGATAATGAGTTTAATAGATTAACTAAGGGAGAGAAAGATCTGTTAAAGACCAATAGGAAGAAGGATGCAAAAGCCCTTGTATTTTTGTATCAGACAGTGGACCAAAGTGTGTTTCCAAGGATAGCAGCAGCTAATACATCCAAGGAAGCATGGCAAATCCTCAAGACAACCTATCAAGGCATGGAGAAAGTGAAGACAACAAAACTACAGTTGCTGAGGAGAGATTTTGAGAATCTCAACATGAAGGAGTCAGACAACATTGACTTATTCTTCACACATGTAATTGGTCTAGTCACACAGATGAGGACTCATGGAGAAACCATTGAAGATAGGAGGATTGTGGAGAAAATACTGAGGGTCTTACCCTCAAAGTTTGATGCTATTGTCACCACCATTGAAGAGACCAAGGATCTCTCAAACTTTTCAGTTGATGAGCTACATGCATCACTGATAACACATGAGCAGAGATTGAGTAGGAATCAGAACTCATCTCTAGAGCAAGCCTTCAAGACCCAGATGTCCTTTGGAAGAGGAAGAGGTCAAGGCAGAGGAAACAAGAGAGGAAGAGGCAGAAGCCAGAACAGAGGAGGAAGGAACAGTCCAGCAAATGCTCAAGGAAGAGGCAGCAATCCAAATCAGAACCAAGGCCAAGGCAGCAGTCAACAAAGAGAACAACATCATGCTCAAGGACAAAGGTATGAAAAATCCAATGTCCAATGCTATTATTGTAAAAAATATGGGCATTATGCCAGTGATTGTAGGAAGAAGCAGCATGATATGAGTAATAGACAAAATGCAAATGTTACTAGAGAGAACATCAGCCAAACTAATGTGTTGTTAGCTTGTAACATGGCTGAAACAAATAGTGAAGACATATGGTTCTTAGACTCAGGTTGCAGCAAGCATATGACAGGCAATATAGCTCTCTTTTCTGTCCTAGATAAAAATATGAAATCAGAGGTCACACTAGGAACTGATAGCAAAGTGTCTGTTATGGGAAAAGGGGAGGTAAAAATATTTACAAAGCAAGGAGAAAGGAAAACCATAGCAGATGTGTATTATGTCCCCGGAATGAGATGTAACCTCTTGAGTATTGGACAGCTTGTCCAAAAAGGTTACAATGTTTATTTTGTGAATGATGTGTGTACCATCATGGATATACCACCCAGCAAACGATGCATTGCTGAAGTGAGGATGACAAGGAACAGGATGTTCCCTCTCAGGATCAGGGCAGATTTGAAAAACAAAAATGAAATTGCAGCAGTGACCCAAGAGACCTTCCAAAGCGTGCCAAAGGATGAAAATTGGTTGTGGCACTTGAGATTTGGACATCTCAATTTTGGAGGTCTAAACTTGTTAAGCAGAAAAGGAATGGTGAAAGGATTACCATTGATAGAGAAACCGGACAGCCTATGTGAAGGTTGCATTTTTGGGAAACAACATAGAGAAAGTTTTCCATCAGGTAAAAGCATAAGGGCAAAGGCACCCTTAGAGATCATCCACTCAGATTTATGTGGACCGATGCAAGCTCCATCATTAGCAGGCAGCCAATATTTCTTAACATTTATTGATGACTTTACAAGAAAGACTTGGGTTTATTTTCTAAAAAGCAAAAGTGAAGTGTTTGAAAAATTCCGAAATTTCAAAGCACTTGTGGAAAACCAAAACGGGCTGCACATTAAAGTTTTAAGAACTGACAGAGGAGGTGAGTATATCTCCAAGGAATTCCTAAGATTTTGCAGAGAAAATGGTATTCACAAACAATTCACAGCTAGATACACCCCATAGCAAAATGGAGTTGCCGAGAGGAAAAACAGGACCATCATGGATATGGCAAGGAGCATGTTGAAGGCAAAGCATTTGCCAAATGACTATTGGGCTGAAGCTGTAAATTGTGCAGCATATATTTTGAACAGGTGTCCTACAAAAGCAATGATGAACAAGGTGCCGGAAGAAGCGTGGAGTGGAAGAAAGCAAGGAGTCACCCACATGAGAGTTTTTGGAGTGTAGCCTATGCACACATTCCAGATCAACTAAGGAGGAAGTTGGACAGAAAAGGGGAGAAATGTATCTTCATTGGATACAGTGAGGAATCCAAAACCTATAGGTTGTATATCCCATCTACCAAGAAGTTTTTCGTCAGTAGAGATGTTCAATTCATTGAAGAGGAAGCTTGGGATGGAAGCATAGAGAAAAAAGTGAATGTTAAAAACTGTTTGTCTCATGATGAAGATGATGAGAAGGTGGCTGAAATGCATCCCCAAATAGCAGCGCCAACACAAGGACAGCAAGGGACACCATTGAGGATAAATGAGAGTGCTTCTCCAAGCACACCACAAGGAGGAAATTCAAGTGCATCTTCAAGCACTTGCACACCAAATGAAAGAGGTAAGAAGTTTAGAAATCTAAGTGATATTTATGATGAAGGAATGAATTCTTTATTTGCCTTGTTTTGTCATGTTGATGATCCTATTCATTTCGAGGATGCAATTAAAGATAAGAAATGGATAGAAGCTATGGATGAGGAGATGAATGCCATAGAAAGAAACAAAACATGGGATTTGGTTGAGCTACCAAAAGGTAAAGAAGTCATTGGAGTGAAATGGGTTTACAAGACCAAGAGCAATGCTGAAGGCAAGATAGAAAGGCACAAGGCAAGGCTGGTTGTCAAAGGGTACAAGCAACAGTATGGGAGAGATTATGAGGAGACTTTTGCACCGGTTGCAAGAATGGAAACCGTGAGAGCAGTGTTGTCCATAGCAGCACAAAACAAATGGAAAGTCTACCAAATGGACGTGAAGTCAGCATTCCTAAATGGAGTGTTAAAGGAAGAGGTTTATGTTGAACAGCCTCTAGGCTATGAGAAGAAAGGTGAAGAGCACAAAGTGTGCAAATTGAAGAAAGCTCTTTATGGGCTGAAGCAAGCGCCAAGAGCATGGTACAGCAGAATAGATTCATATCTATTGGATAATGAATTCGACAAGTGTGAAGGAGAACCCATCGTCTACATCAAAGAAAAAGATGGTAAAATTTTAATTGTTGTCTTGTATGTTGATGATGTTATTTTTACGGGTAATGATGATCAGCTCATCAAGAATTTTAAATCAGTCATGAAAGAAGAATTTGAAATGACTGACATGGGTTTCTTGAGATACTTCTTAGGCATAGAAGTAGATCAAAATGAAAAAAGGAATTTTTATCTCACACGCAAGATATGTGGATCAAGTATTGAGCAGATTTAGCATGGAAGAATGTAAGGCAGCGATCACTCCCACAGTAATGGGATTAAAACTCAGCAAAGAGGACAGCAGCAAGGATTTTGATCCTAGTTTGTACAAGAGTATTGTAGGCAGCCTTATGTATTTAACAGCAACTAGGCCTGATATTATGTATGCTGTTAGTTTAATTTCCAGGTTCATGGAGAGGCCAAAAGAGGCACATTGGCAGGCAGCAAAAAGAATTCTGAGGTATGTGAAAGGTACCAAAAGGTTTGGAATTTTATATAATGTCTCAGAACATTCAGATTTGGTTGGATACACAGATAGTGATTGGGCTGGAAGTGTTAATGATCGGAAGAGCACTTCCGGTTATGTTTTTCATATGGGTTCAGGAGCCATTTCATGGGCTTCTAAGAAGCAGTCCATTGTAGCATTGTCTACAGCAGACGCTGAATATGTGGTAGCTACAGCAGCAGCATGTCAAGCAGTTTGGATGAGAAGGATGTTGAGGAGCTTAGGCCAAGAGCAGGCAAAAGCGACAATGATTTTTTGTGACAATAGCTCAGCTATTGCATTTTCAAAGAATTCAGTGTTTCATAAGAGAATGAAACACATTGATACAAGGTTTCACTACATCAGAGAATTGGTGAACAATGGAGAAATTGTCCTGGAACATTGCAGGACTCAAGAGCAGGTTGCAGACATCTTGACAAAGCCATTGGATCAGAAAAGCTTTGAATTTTTAAGGAAGTGTCTCGGTATGACTGAATGCCCAACAGTTGAAATTAAAGGGGAGTGTTGAAATCTAATTTCAACGCAGCCGTACCAATGCCCAAAACCACCGTAGTAAAACCACAAACTCGCCGTGAGCTTCTCGGATCGCTTTTGTGTGAAGGCAGTTTTCGTACACAAGAGACCCGAGAAAATATAGTGTTGACGCGTGGCTCTCCCCATACGTCACCATCTCTGACAATCTCGGGGGGTAAAGTTCGGTTAAAAAAGCTTACCCGATATTGTTGTGGACCGTTCGATTTCTTGAGGGAAAATCAACGGTTGACGGACATCACAAACCTGCAGCAAATAAATTTTGATATTGCGTAAAAGTTGTTGGTTGACCGCCAGTGAAACATAAAGGCAATTTAAATGGGTTCGTAGAGTTTTGGTAAAAGCTTTTAATTTTAATGTTTTTATTTCCTACGGAGGTATGGCGAATTTATAATAGGTATGGGCAATGTCATATAGTTTTTAATTATATTGTTTTTAATTATTCACGGGCGTAAGTGTTGTTTTACTGAACAAGTAAAACACATTGTAACATTGTTTTGTGAATTGTATTGTGAAATGAAAAATGCATAGCAGTGTGAAGTAGTGAGTAAGAAAAACAGGGGAAGCATGTATCAGTGAAAACCATGAAATATTTCACACAGCAGTGAAAAGGGTAATGTAAGTTTTTGATGAATGCGTAATTTCCACACAACAGTGTGTTGATCTTTTTTTTATCTCTACAGCAGTAAATGTAAAAGTTTTTTCTATAGCAGTGAATGAAGATTTTACACAGCAGTGTAAAAATAATTTTGTAAAAGAGACAGAGTTTAACTGATTTTTTTTTTTTTGGTGAATCCCTCTTAGCATAGAGGATGAATATGTATCAGTGATTTTTGTTTTAATGAATAGAAATCCTTTTATGGTGGTGCAATACTCTGTTCTCAGTAAAAAAATTTGAAAAAGCTTCCCTGTGCAAAAAGATCCTGGATTAAAGGAAACAGAGCATTGCCTCTGTGTGCTTGAATTGTTTGTTTTTGGGATTTTACCAGAAAAATCCCCAACACCCGTCTTCCCGAAAACATCCCACCATTGAAGCCAACCGACCTGTTATCCATCTATCGCATCAGATATTGCTATCGGGGCCTCACTCTATGAATCACAGAAGCAAAGTAAAGGGGACTAACTACTTGTGAATAGGTTTGAGGAGCTCGAAGGGAAGGACGCAGTAACAACACTCTCTTTGAATGGTTGTCCCTCTCTGGCCATCAGACCGCTTTTCATTGCCAATTATTTCGAAGGCGGGCAACGGGATGCAGTCTGTGGGAGGAGGAGGAGGGTTGCCTCACCTGGCTTGATATGCAACGGTTGGGATCATTTATATATATATTTCATTTGTGGGCATCGCTGTAAAATCAAAGCAGCAACTGGAGCAGCTAGCACTAGGGCTATAAGGCAGCGAACAACCTTTCTTGTGGGTTGTTCGATTGGATATTACAGAAGGACATGCTGTGATTTTACCCGAGGGCTTTGAAGAACGAACAAAGAAACGAGCAATGTTTGTCGGGTGGGCGCCACAGGTGAAAGTACTTGCCCACGCTTCAGTTGGATTATTCTTGAGAAACTATGGATGGAACTCTATGTTGGACAGCATGAGGATGGGAGGTTCATAGTGGGATTCCCATATTTTGCCGATCAGTTTCTCAACTGTAGATTCGCTAAGGAGGTGTGGAAGATCGGCCTCGCTTTTGCAAACGTGGATGTCGATGGTCACGAAAGAAGAGGTTGACAACATTGTGAGGAGATTGATGAGAATGGTTGAATGAAAGAAGATGAGAGACAACGTTCTCAAATTGAAGGAGTCAACAACACAGGCAGTCCTTCCTAGAGGATCTTCTTTTCTGAACCTAAACACTTTCGTTAATGACATGACGATGATTAAAGTGCGCCAATCCAAAACATGAAACCATTTGTCTTGGATTTCAGAAGATGTCAAGAGAAGGCTTGGCTTTCAAGCCTTTCTAGGTTTACTCATAAGTCAGATTACCATATATGCAAAACCAGTAGCATTCTTTAACAAGAAAATATTTTAGAGGTTGAAAATATTAATTATTGTCATCATGCTTACTCCATTTCATGGCTTGAATGACTTCATACATAGATTATGTGATCATATACTACCTAGATTGTAATGGTTCATTATTGTTCATCAGATTCTTGATCGCAATTTAAAATGACCATCGGTAATGTTCCTTTTCAAGTATCTTCTTTCACTGGACTGTACTCTGTTCCTAGATATTTTGATTGTGGTGGTTAAATGATCCAAGCACCAACCAAAAAGTCTGGAAACTAGAGATAATTTATCCTAGATGATCCTTGCACGCGACTCTCTCCTATATGTGGTTGACACTTCATTTCGCCCAGTTCTTTCGAGTCATAGTTTAATCCACAAAATTCTAAGTAAATTCCACTTTACATAATTAGTTTATTAAAATGTTAAAGGGATATCAGTTAAGCATTACGAAATTAATGACAATGACAGATCTTTTATAAGTTAAAATTAATGGTTCTATAATTTTTTATTATATATATATGTATGGAGTACAAGGATTATTGATGGTTTTATTTTCTTTTTTTATTACAACATTATTTTATAAATAATATATCATTTAAGATTAACACGTTTCTAATTTATATAATATATATAGAGCAGTAAACATTATCAATTTTATCAATTTTTTCTTTTTAATTATATAAAACATCAATTTATTTGGTTTTTTAAATTATATTTAAAAGAATTGGATTTAATGTTTTTATATATGAGTATTCAAGTATACTCATGTCTATTTATTCATAATTTTATTAAATAAATAGGATTTAATGGGGAAAAGTAAGGAGTTATTCACTATATATAAGTGGATAAATGTTCACCTTCATGTCTTTTATTTTTTAAATGAATTCAAATTTCTTCTATTGTAAATGCAATTATGTTTCAAGGTTTAAAGGTTTAAGGTGGTCAAGGTTTGAAACTCATGGTATTTGGGAGGAGACACCAAAGGAAATGCACCTATGATAATTGTTCTTATGGCCTAGATTATGTAGTGAGTAGTGATTTTTGATGTGAAACTTGTGGTAGTATGAGCCATTGCAAATTTTCACCCATGTTAAAGGTTGGTGTGGCCTAAGATCAATAACTTTTATGTTGTAAATTGCTCTTAATTACAAATTCCCTTTAAAAAAAAGGTTAGGAAATTTATTATATTTAAGTGTATTTTACGTTGTATTAAGAAAATAATAAAATAATAAAAACAACATTGTTGGAAAATTGAAAATGTGATATGCTAACAAATTTTAATGAGTATTCTCTCTCTCTCTCTCTCTCTCTCACACACACACACACACACACACACACACACACACAAAAAAAAAAAAAAAAACATAATTAAATTGTTGTAGCAGATGCCCACCTAAGGATTTTGACAGAGCATGGATTTGAGAGACCGGAAAGAGGATACTACCGTAGATTTGACAGAACCAACATAATCATTCAACTTGGGAATGGTCTTCAGAGTGACTCTTATTTCCTCTCTTTCTCACAACCTTGTTCCAAATGATAGGAGGTGGATCAACCAAATTAATTTGCATATTACTGGTAAGATCTGAAGGAGATTCTCTATCAGTTTCCAAAGAAGTCGATTCATGCACATGCTTCAAAATACTCGAAGGTATGTCTTGACTTCCGAGCTACCTATTTGCAAGGGATATGAAGATCCGTACTGAAACCCCATAAGTTTGATAAGCAGTGACAATTTGATCTTGCTCCCCTGGAATCATATCATCATTGACACGATTCTCCTCTTGATCTAAAATGGAAGAAGTATTTCCCTCCATAGGGGGCGGGTTAACATATTTCCAGATTTTAGATTTTGAAGATTTGAAGTGTTGTCTCTTGATGGAATTTGATAGGGGGAAGGAATTCTATAAATGGCTAATTTGTAGACAAAATCAACAATAAAACACATTATTCTCGTGATACAAAGTTTGGGTCCAATGATAATCACCGATTTTTTAATTTATTTGATTCGACAACCCTTTGCTAATATCAATTTCCACATATGTTTTGTTGGAGGTTTACATACCACGCTTCCCTCCAGAGGTATATGTGGTAAGATAACGACCTGAGGAATTTCCTATGCCCTAAAAAAATTGAAAGGTGTCAAAGATGGGTGGGAAAATTTTGGAAGTGAATCCCAATTTAGCAAATTGATGAAGATTATTGTAGAAGGATTGAAGTCGAGAAACCAGGAGGTTAAGAAGAAACCAACATTACCCGAGAACGAAGGCCCACCAGTTAGGGCCTTCTAGTACTCTTATGGTTCAACAAACAACACTATCAAAAAACCTTTAGAGTAGAAGATGACCTTGCACTCTTTAGTCTAGGTTGTATGAATCCATTTGTATATATCATCGAAATGTGGCCATAAGCAGTTGAAATGAAAAATAAGGCCCAATTTAGTGTAAAGTTGGAGGTAGTCCTCCAGATTTGGGTGTGAAATCTCAATAGAGGGCAACTCCTCATATTTATCAACCTCAAACACCCTATGATATTGTTGGGGCTATTGAGAGCAGGGTCCTATTTTGAGGGACTCCTTAAATGACATAGGCTTTGAACTTGAAGATGCCCTAGCCCCTTGGGCACTTCCAAACAAGCATGCTGCTATATAGATAGTGATATCCCTCTTAATTTCATAAGTCTTTGAGACCTTTCTCCATCTTCAGTTGCATCCCTTTGTAGATGAGCCTCATTTAACCCACAAGAATAATTGTCTATTGTTGAATCCTCATAGTCAGTGCTCCCACTCCTTTTGGTTATGTGGCCCAAAAGTAGAGGGTCATACCAGGCATGGTTTGAACAAAGATCATAAAGATGTCGAGAAAAAAGCCTATATTGATCGAGGGCCTCCAAAATATTAACACTAGATCTAAATATGCCTTTTCTGTCTTGAATATGTCTATGCATTGATTATGTGAAGAGGGATATAAAATGGTGAGTGCACTTGTAGTTCCCCACTCCCACATACGCCATGAAATCTTTGACAAGCTTCAACATTTTTTCCCATGATAATATCATCAATAAAATATTTTCATCAATAATATTCTCTCTCTCGATATATATATATATATATCTAATATATATATAATGAAAAATAAATTTTGAAATCATATAATTTGAAGATAAAATATATATTTATCTTGAAATAAATAATCAATTATTTTATAAATTTACATTCGTTTTAATTTTATAATTATGTTTTTTGTATTTTTTATTATATTTTATTTAAATTTCAAATTTTTGTTTTATATTTATAAGAAAAATTACACCGTAATCAAAATATTAAAAAAATTAATTTATATTATGCATAAAAAAATATGATCATGATGATGAAGAATAATATCCACTAAGATTTATGTGGCCTACCATGCTTCAATAAGGTAAGAGATTAATTAAAATTCCTTAACATCTTATTTCTATACTAAAAAAAGTCAGAGTGCCCCCCTAGATCCCCATAGTTTTGATGAGTTAAAACGTCCAAAAGGTTGGTACTGTGACAAATATTTTGAAAATTAGATTGAATGTGAGGACAAGCTAAGAGAGAGTGTTTTTCATCCTCAACCCTCCTAGGATTGCATAGTTGACAAACTTTGTCATCCCATGATGTTTTATTATTGACCAACAACTACTTTTTCTATGGAGCTATTAGTTCTAATCTTGTAAATTTTCATTTTCTTTTTAGCACTAGTTAACAAAGAGAGATAATTTTGGTGTTCAAGCTTGTGGTTTATCACCCTTATAATCTAGTAGTTTCATTTTTCCATCTAGCTCTTTATTTCCCCACAATTTGTTCTTAGATTTGGAAGTATAGTATGTTTAATATTATCTAAAAATTATAAAAGATGATCTCGACATTTATTTCCTAATGGTCTAGCCAAGACTAGGCATCCTTAACCCACCCATGCTTGAGTCGAAGGTTGGGGTGTTTGGCTAGAGATAGAAGCAATTTTAGGAATCCTCTTGACATTCATGTTGTATAAATTCTTATTATACATAACATACCTATTCATAGCCATGGTTTCAATAAGGGAAAGAATTTTTTCAATCAAGAGGATAAGGTAGGGAGAATTTTCTTTAATTTTGAGATTGTAGGTTATAAATTTCTTTTGGAGTTGTTCAATGTTTTTGCACGACTCTTTGGATATACTAAAACCTCAAAACTCACATCCATATAAAATAACAAGAGTGACATCACTATAAAATAGGATCTTATTTCAAAAGAAAAACATTGGAGGGGGGGGGGGGGGGGGGGATATACTCTATCAAATTTGGGAAGCCTTAGGCTACAACTCTTTGCACTGAAGGCCAATGTTCGACATGAGAACTAGGGATGGATTCTAAGATGAGATGCTCGTTAAAATAAATTTCAGGTGGAACTTTGAAAATCCCACATCCATTTGAAGTACGCAATGGAAGAACTAAAATGGGAAATGAACTCAGTTAGAAGTGATTATACAACTAGTATCCACATGTTGCAGTTGAGGGAGATTGATGATGGACTAAGGTATGGAAGGTGACAATACCTCCCAAATGTATCTACTTCATGTGGATTGTTTTTTGGAATTGAGTGTTGACATGAAAACAACTCGAATGGAGAAAATTCCAATGTCTAGGTAGGTGGTAATTAAGATGATGGAACTACCTCTCATATATTTATGGGAGACCCCTTCTCAATGCAATCTTATAGGGAGGTAGAATTCCACATAAGTCTCATTAATTTGTCGAAAAAGAGGATGGTGGACCACAATTTCAAGGACTAGTTTATGTCAAGGCACTTGAAGACATATAGGTCACTTCCATATTTAGCAATATGGAGGATATGGCTTTCTCAAGATGCTAGCACCTTGAGAATCGTCACTTGTTTTTAAGTTATTTTATTTCCCTAAAACTTTTCCATTCATCCTTTCGGGTTACAACTCATGTTTTGACTTTACTTTCTTCTTTTAAGTATGCTTTCCTAAAAAACCATAAATCACGGAATCTTCCTAAATATTATTTGAAAAAACATCACATGGCTCAAATTAGGTTTGTGTAATTATGTAATGAACTTTATTAATGATGTAATTATGTAAATTTTGTTGTTAATCATGAAATGAACTTTATTTTATTATTTTTTTCAATGGAAATTTAACATTTTTAAAACAAATTAAGAATAAAATATGATATAGATAATTATTTTTCAAAATTCTATCATATATTAAATAGATTGACATCAACTCAATAAACTAAGTACTTTTATTGTTACTAGTATCAAATATTTAATAAAAAGGAATTATTTAAATTTTAATCAAAATATATTTCATAATTATATTTGAAATCAATTTTATTTTCAAATTATATATATATATATATATATATATTATATATATATATATATATATATATATATAATATTATTATTTATTATTTAATTTTAAACAAATTTACGGAAAATTAAATTACTAAAATAAAAACAAATAGAGAAAAACATAATCAATAAAATAGAATAAATAATATGAATATAATCTATCATTTACAATTGTTGTTTGTATGTAATAATTAGAAAAATCAATTTTCTATTCTTCAACAATATAATTTTAAGTATTTTGTAGAATTTAAATTGTTTATATTTTTTAATTAAAAATATATATAATTAATATTATATATATATTATATATATATATATATTAACTAAAATAAAAATAAAATATAATCTTTATATAATTAAATTATTAAAATAAAATATAAACAAATTTTTTATAACCCTAAATTTATTGAGAATGTTTTAATTGACCATTAGCTTATTGTTAAATTATGTATACACAAATTGTTTTATTCAAAGTTCACATTACCCAACTCAACCCAAAAACAAAATTTACACACAATATATATATAAAAGGAGATTATTATAATAAAATAACTTAAAATTAATTTTTTTATATATAAATTGTTTTAATAATATTAATTAAAAAATATAGATAGCACCATGTTCATTTGAGGGAATGACGAGTCGCTCTGACAGGGAACGTTAGGGTTTGCAGGGTGTCGGCACTACAGAGAAGCGATCTGGATCAGCGAAGGTCAGGGATCGAGCAGGAGACCTCATACGGATTGGTGAGTCTCTGCGTAGAGGGAAACAAGTCAGCGAAGATCAGATTGAACGAGTTATCCTCAAGGACCCCATGGAAGGTACCACGGGGAGGGGAGAGATCCCCTCCTTTAAAAACGTAGTGGCAGGGGAATCTAGTGGGGGCAGCAGAAGAAATCCACAGATGGACAATGCTAAAGATATTCCGGTACTGGGAAATCGATGGCAAGCAAAAATGGGGGGAAGATGTCTTCCAAGGGCCCAGAAACGACCAAGGTATGTGATCCCAAACAACAAACTGGAAGATTATCGAAGCTACATGAAAGACCATGCTTTAATCTGTAAGTTTATAGGTTTTTGGCCCTCTGAGAGGGATTTAGTAAAATGGATTCAATTAAGATGGAAACCAAAAGGGCATATAGATCTGAAACTGGGAGCAAAGGGTTTCTTTACTGTCACTTTTATGAATCTAGAGGATAAGGAAAGAATCTTCGAAGAGGGACCATATTTTATGAATAATGCAGGGTTATTCATGAGGCATTGGGAGGAAAGGTACAACCCGGATGCAGAAAAACTGCTTGCTGCTCCTGTATGGGTTCGTTTGTTCGAATTACCTTCTGAGTTTTGGAACCCTGAGATTCTCGAAGGAATCGGTAACTCAATAGGGGCTTTTGTCAAAGTTGCAGAATCAACCAAAAGGGGAAAATTTACCTCTTACGCAAGGATCTGCGTATATATGAATATAGCAGAACCTTTGCCTGAATTTGTGGAAGTCGAATACCACGATGAAATTTGGCAGCAACCTTTAGACTACGAGCACATTCCCTTTCGGTGTCAGAAGTGCCACGAATATGGCCACCTGTATAGAGAATGCCCTCAGAATAGGGAAGGAGAGCTTAAGAGAATAATAGAAGAAGAGCAAAGGAAAACAGCGGCAACTGAGACAGAAGAGAGGGGGTTTAAGGAAGTCCACAGGAGACAGAAGACACAGACCGACGGACAAAAAGAGCAAACAAAAGGAAAAAACATCCTCGTGGAAAATCAAAATAAATTCCAAGCCCTCCAAGACGAGGAAGAGGAGACTGAAGAAGGAAAATAGGAAGAACCGGTTGTGGAGACTGTCCCGATGGAAATCATAACGGATACCCTAGGCAAATCCAACAGCCAAACGAAAGAAACTGAAGTTGAAATGGAAGAGCACCAGGATAAACCAGAAGAGCAACCTAAACAAGGGTCAGGCAAACAGAAAGAGATCGGGACTGAAGAATAACGGATAATGAAAAAACTCTTGCAAGAATGGCGACATTTAGATGAGAGATTCATCCCTGAAATTCAAAAACAGCAATATAAGGAGGCCTATCAAAAATTTAAGGAGAAAAAAGGGGGAATGGCGGAGACCGCACCGGAACAATCAGAAGCGTCAGGGTCTCAGACAGTAGGATCGGATGGACATGGCAAAGGAGGAAGGAAAAGAGGAAGGAAACCCATGAATGAGACGATCCAAACAGTTGGGGAAACTCTTGTTAATTCCGGAAAGGTAATACCTCTGTCTGAGGTATTTCACCCCCCTCCCAAAAAGTTGTAAATGATCATCACAAGCTGGAATATAAGGGGACTTAACAGTAAATGAAAGCGGAGGTACCTGAAGGAGAGGTTGAAGAAAGATAAACCAATTATAATGATGATTCAAGAAACTAAAATGAATCAACAACAGATACAGGAAATTTTGGATAAATCAAAATCAAAATTTGAAGTTATGGCCTAGGACGCGGAGGGGTCAGCTGGTGGCTTAGCGATATTATGGAATTCAGAGGAGGTCATTTTTTAGAATTGGATCAGCCTACCCAGAATCCTTTCTGGAGTGTGTAGGATAGTAGGAATGAAGGAAAGAATACTCATCTCCGTAGTGTATGGCCCTCATCTTCCCAGGGACCGAAAAAATTTTATGAGGAATATTCAGGCAGTAAGAAAACTAATCCCAGATGATTTATGGATAATAGGCGGTGATTTCAATTTGATCAGGGACCTAGGAGAGAAACGAGGAGGCATCAGGAGACAGGACCCAAGTATGGACGATTTCAATGAACTCATAACAAATCTAAGACTAGTAGACACCCCAACAACAAATGGGGTGTTCACCTGGAACAATAGGCGGGGTGGCAGGAATCAGATTGCTTCAAAGCTAGATAGATTCCTCCTATTTGAGCAAGTTCTGAATAAAGATGTTTTCATAGAGGCCAAAATTCTCCCAGGCTTAGGATCTGATCATTGGTCGATTTGTCTGGAAATTGACATTAAAAAAATCAACAACAAGAAACCTTTCCGTTTTGAGTCCTTTTGGCTCAGAAACCCGGATTTTCTTAAGAAATTAGAAGAATGGTGGATCCGAAGTCAAGTCAGAGGACAATGCAAAATGCATACTTTCCAATTAGGGCTTAAGGAAATAAAACACAAAATTAGAAAATGGAACAAGGAGGACTTTGGGAATATCTTTGAGGAAAAACAAAAACTTGAAAAGGCAATGGAGGAGGTACAGCAGCAAATTATCCTGGAGGGAAGAGATGAAGAAAGGTGTAAGGAGGAGAGCAGTTTAATAAGCCAGCTGGAGGAAAGGAGAAAACAGGAGGAGATCCTATGGAGACAGAAGTCCAGAATAAATTGGCTTCGAGAAGGAGAGAGGAATACTAAATTCTTTCATCAAGCAATGATTCAACACAGGCAACGGAACCGGATCTTCTCAATTAAAAATGAAGCAAGAGAGAAAGTGATAGAACAGGATGGGATAGAGCAAGTCCTAAATGGCTATCATAAGGGGATCCTCATTGAATCCCAGGATGACAGAGGGGTAGCAATCAATCAAATCTGTAAGGAAATCCCAAAAATGATCATAGAGGAGTAGAACAAAGGACTCATGCGCACAACAACACTAGCAGAAGTCGAAGAGGTAATTATG
Source organism: Pinus taeda (assembly GCA_000404065.3). NCBI lineage: Eukaryota > Viridiplantae > Streptophyta > Pinopsida > Pinales > Pinaceae > Pinus > Pinus taeda. The sequence goes on from APFE030872723.1 coordinate 52,305, forward strand.
AACATGAAAAAAGGAAAACCACCGGGTCCGGATGGCTTCACGACTGAATTTTATCAAGCTGGCTGGCAGTTTCTAGGACAGGACATCCTGGAAGTGGTCGAAGAATCTCAGGTAAAGAACAGAATGTGGTCAGGTATGAATGCCACCTTTATAACTTTAATTCCTAAAACTAATAACTCCGAGGAAGCTCAAGAATTCCGTCCCATTGCTCTGTGCAACGTTATTTATAAAATAATTGCAACTCTGGTGGCAAAAAGATTGAAATCGCTCCTCCCAAGCATCATCTCCCCTGAACAAACTGGTTTTGTTGAAGGAATGCAAATTCTAGATGGTTTAGTGGTGGCCCAAGAGATGATTCACTCCCTCAACTAGCATAAGAGGAAAGGAATGATGATTAAGTTGGATCTCTCAAAGGCGTATGATCTCTTGAACTGGAGATACCTCTGTGCAGTGTTGGAAGCATAAAGTTTTGAAAAGCGTTGGATTGAATGGATATTCAGTATGGTCTTCACCCCCATTTTCTCAATATTGGTCAACGGTAATCCTTCAAAACCCTTTAACACCTTTAGGGGGATAAGGCAAGGTGATCCATTATCACCCTTTCTCTTTATTTTAGCAGCAGATGGTCTCGGGTGAATCATAAAAAGAGAATCTAGGAGAAATAAGCTCAGAGGCTTAAAGCTTTGGGGAAACAATTTAGCCATCACACATCAACAATTTGTTGATGATATAATGCTATTCGGAGAAGTCAGCCTTAGGGAAGTCAGAATAATCAAGGAAGTTTTGGAGGTTTTTTTGGAAGTGTCTGGCATGGAGATCAATAAGGATAAATCATGCACTTTCATTTTTAATACCCTGGAGGCAATAAAGGCTCACCTCACAAGAACCTTAGGATTCAAACAAGGAGAACTTCCTACTAAGTATCTAGGTAATCAACTGGACATCCACCCAACCCGCATGAAGAATTGGCAGGAGGTTATTGACAAAATAAAAAGAAGGTTATCAAACTGGTCGTTCCGATCTCTGAACATCGCCAGCCGCATAGTCCTTCTAAAGGTTGTTCTCCAATCAATTCCAGTGTATACCCTGTCTATAAGAGCAGCATCGAAAGGCATTTGTGCAAAACTAAGGGAGATTTTCGGAAAGTTTATATGGGGAGGTCCAACTCAACAGAGAAAATGGGCCCTCGTTTCTTGGGCAAATCTGATCCAAAGGAAGGAAGAAGGAGGTTTGGGGGTGAGGGACCCTGAAACTCTGAATAAGGTTCTAGGGGCTAAATTATGGTGGAGGTGGCTGCAAGGAGGGACAGATGTATGGAAGAAGATTTGGGAATACAAATACAATATGCCGGAACAAACAGAGGAAAAACTGAGAATCCAAAACACCCCAAAAGGATCATCAATTTGGAACTTGGCAAGCCAGATTAGAGAATTGATTAAGCAGTATGCTTTCTGGGAGATTCGGGGGGGAGAGAAAGCTAAATTCTGGGAAGATGGATGGCAGAAAAAAAGAAAGATGAATGAAATACAAACCCTTCAAGACCTTTAACAGAGAGCTCAGAGGCTAGGGATGGATAATGTAAAGGACTATTGGGTGGAAGAAGAGAGCAGAGAAATATGGAGAAAGTGGAAAAAACCAGGAGAATGGACTGACAACATAAACAAGGAGATAGAGGAAGGCTACCTTAGAGAAATGGATCTTAGGAAAATATGAAACAGGACTGGTGAGGACATCCTAAGATGGGGAAAAACAATGAGAGGGTCTTTCACAGTAAAGGAAGCCTACTTCCTGATTACAAGGCAAAATCAGGATGAAGAAGATCAAGATTGGAAGAAGATATGGGAAGGAAAATGGTGTCCAAAAGTCACAATCTTTGCCTGGTTGGTTAGAAAAGGAAAGATTTTAACATGGGATAAAATCATAAAGAGGGGTTTTCAAGGCCCGTCAAGATGTAGCCTATGTAACAGAGAAGCAAAGAATCAAGAACATCTTCTAAATAAGTGTCCTTTCGCAGAAAACATTTGGGAAAAGATCAGAGGTCTATTTGGTAGAACAATGAGAGACCAGACAAACATTCGATTGACCATAGGACAATGGGGAACAGGGCAATTCCAAAGTAAAGTGGTCAGAAGAATATGGAGCCTAGCAGTTGGCTTTGTAATCTGGTTCATATGGAAGGAACACAGTAAAAGAATTTTCAGGGGGCAAATTAGTAGGCCGGAAAAGGTTTGGGAAGAGATAAGTAAAGCAATCAGGGAAACTGTGCTTTCAGACAGATGGGATGAGGAAGATTGGAAGATGGACCAACAGGAAGGGAGAATAGCCTCACTGCTAAACCTAGAATTCAGTCTGATCTATCCAAGAAAAGAGAGACAAAGCAACCCGCAGGTCCAAAGTCCAAATCGTTTTAGCTACCCCGAGATTCACTCCATTAAACTAAACTTCGATGGAGCTTCGAAGGGTAACCTAGGTCCGGCAGGTCTTGGAGGTATCTTTCGGGATGGAGAAGGAAAAAACAGATGGGTTTTTGCTGAATGGGTAGGAGAGATGACGAACAATGAAGCTGAACTTTGGGCTGTTCACGAAGGCCTGAGGATAGCTGTTCGAAATAGATACTTGAACCTGGAAATTGAAGGGGATTCACAAATCACGATTGAGATGTTGCGGAAACTCAAGGATGGGCAGAGGTGGGATAAAGTCGCTAAAAGTTGGAGGACAACAACCATCATTAAAGACATTAAGGAAATGCTAAACAAGATTGATTATAAAACCATCAAGCATGTCCGACAAGATGGGAACAAGGCGGCGGATCTCCTTGCAAATTGGGGTAGCAAGGAAGTAGGCAGTAAACTGGATAGAAGTTGGTCATCACTGGAGAGGGATCACAGCTAGGATGGTCTCAAAACTATTTTAAACCATGATCATGAGGAAGCAACAAAGCTTTCTACAGAAGGAAACTGATCGCCCGATCGAGCTGGATGAGCTGGCGAGGAGTACAATGATGTTTTGGCGGCACACGAACAAAGTCACAATCAAATGTGATCAAGGCATAAGTGCAATAGGTAAGTGGAGCGGCCGGCAGAGGAAGGGTGCAGGTCTTCGGTTCAGTGGAGCAGTTGTTCTGAGCACTGGACGAGACGGAAGGACGGCGAGAGGATCGATCCATTATGCTATGGGCCTCGGGATTATCTGCAAACATAACTTCAGTAATGATACCGATGATCAGATGCGTTTAAAGAGCGAAGGAAGGAGACAGGTTATATGCTGTGAGGAGCGCAAGAAACTTGCATGCAGATACCCTGAGCGTCGGTGTAGTCTGAAAGTTATCGTAAGGAAAGAGGGAGGAGTAAATTGCAGAGGAAGGAGGATAATGGAGGTGGAAGGCAGTGGGAGCGTGAGAAGATGGATGCGCAGTGGGGGTCCTGAAGACCAGAGCAAGCTCGCAGCAGATATGATGGGCAAGCGAAAAGTGGAGGCCGAAGGGAATCCGAATATTCAAGTTTTAGAGATATCAGAAGAGGAGAGCGAGGATCAAAAGGGAAACCAGGAAGAGGAGGCATGGAAAAATCGATGGAAAAGGTTACCAGAGGAGGATAGTGAGGACGCAAACGAAGGAACAGGTCGTTTTGCAGGCAGGGGCAGGGGAGGACCACGTGGCAGAGGCAGAGGAGGAAGCGGCCGAAGGGGCCGAGGTGGGCACCGGAGAAAGGACGTGGTGGAGAGAAGAGGACGGAGGGGGCGTCAATGCAGCCCACCCCTGGAGGCGGAAGCTGAGCCTGCTGCGGGAGATGGTAACCGGCGGACAAGACAAACTATTGGAGACAGAATCAGAATTGCTGAGCAGGAGTACAGGGTGAATTCTAACCCCAAGATCAGGAGAATTATGGAGCATTGGGAAGAAGAAGCCATCCAGGCTCAATCTGAAGAAGAGATGGAAGATTGGATTGCTACTATGCTTGATCCTGGCCATACCAGAGGAAGAATGACCCTCTACAAACAGTCTCTTCATTTGTATTGGGTCATGAAAAGGCTTATGGCAAAAGCTTTAGAACAGGTAGCCATGGAGATGGCTGAGATGGTTCAGAGTCTCCCTAATGTGAAAAAAGAATTGAAGGACATAGTCATAACCATGCTTCTGCAAGAAAAAAGACTGGAGGATCTGCAGCATCAGCTTGTGGCAAGTGGAGTGCTGGTGAAGAAGGAAAAAGCTCAGCAAGCTGAGCCTGAAAAGCAGTGATCAAAGGCATGTTTTTGCTGTTTTGGGATCTGTCTCGTTTTTTTATTTTCTGTAGGCATGAACTCTTTTGCTGTTTTTATATATAGGAAGCAGTATATAGGCAATAGTATGGAAATAGAAACAGAAATAGGACATGAAGAATGGTATGAACAGTTGGATACTTTCTATTTTTGTTTTGATGTGATAAACTTTGGGTGGTCAAGATACTCGGTTTCCCTTCGAGCAGGGTGAGACCACCCTGATGATGCTGTAAATATTCTTTTATGTTAATAGAAAAGGACCTACCCAGCTTACAAAAAAAAAATGTTAATTAAAAAATATAAAAAGTTATTTATCATTCTAGTATGTGTCACTTAACTTAAATATAGTTTAATTAAACTAAAATATAATCAAACATATAATTCATCACAAAAATAAAATAACTAAATAAATTGTTGTATTGTTACATACCATCACCAAAAATTAAAAATATGATTAACTAATATTGTTTATTATTTTATATATATCTATCTCTCTCTCTCTCTATATATATATAGATAATTATTAAATATGTTTTTAATATAATAATAAACTGTATTAAATTTAAAATAAAGAGACAAAATTATAATTTATGAAATAGAATATAATAAATAATAAATAAATAAAATAAAATAAAATAAAAAATAAAAAATCTAAAAACTAAAAATGAAATCAAAACAAACTAATAAGCCAAGCCAATGAAACAAAAACTAAATAAACAAGATAAGCTGCATGGCAGCTAGTCCTTGCCAGAGGCTTGAAGAAAAACATGAGACCACAATTTTGGTAGAGCACAGTCAAGCCAAAGAATTTTGTGGAGTTTCAGCAAACATATTGGTTACATTGTGTACGGTATTCCATGGAGAGTGGCATGTCTAACAAGTAGGGAATGGGAAGTGATCGATCAAGCTAGTAATCAAATGTGTTGGTTACATTATATATGTGTATTCCATGCAGTGTTGCATGTGTAACATGAAGGGGATGAAAATTGATCGATCAAGCTAGTCTGATTTTTTTGTTGGTGTCCTGATAATTTAGCCTTTCCTAGCTAGACAATTCCAGAAAACCACTGGCCATACGATTCAAAAAAACATTGTATATGTGTATTCCATGGAGTGCTGCATGTGTAACATGAAGGGGACGACGAAAATTGATCAATCAAGCTAGTCTGATTTTTTTGTTGGTGTCCTAATAATCTAGCCTTTGCTAACTAGACAATTCCAGAAAACTACTAGCCATACGATTCTAGAAAACTACAAATACAAGGAAGCACTAAATCGTTGAAAGTTACAAAAGAATCCTTATGGATGTACAAAAGAATGTATTAGAACAAATTGTTGTCATATGGTAAACATGTCGTCAAGCATAAGAGTTCAATACCTTAATTAAAGACAACAACCTGCAAATGAAGAACAATGTCGCGCCCTCGAAACCAGTAGCCCGAGATGTGGCAACGGGGTCACTTCACTGAAAATTTGACCAAAAAGCTTAATGTTAACTATATAAATATGAAATTTTCAATAGTATGATCAAATTAATCAACTCCTTCGATTTTAAATATCAGTGCGCAAACAATAACATAATAATCAAGCAATTAAAAAAGGAGGCCATCCACGTTATTAATTTTAAAATTTCAAACAAAAAGGTTGACACCAAAAAAAGCAAAATATTTATGTTTTGATTAATACTAAATATGATCAAACCCAATAACCCACATATTTATCAAGTGATCATAATTCTATGAGTTACCACTTTATCGATTTATTAACCCTATGTCTAAGAATATAATGCCTTCATCTATTGATATTTGTACCAAGTAAACATGCTATTATATAAATTTCCTTTTTTTGTGGGCATTGCAATGGCTTCTCCATATGGTGAAACCGGAAGAGTGGTTGGTAAGTTTTTCTGGTGGTAAGAACCGTTAATGTTTTAAAAGTAAGTTAGACTAAGCGTGCACACCTTCCTATTAAAATAAAAGATTACATGACGCTGTAAAGGCTAGTCTGATATCCTCTTTTCACACAGAACATTACTCCATTTGCGCTGAAGCTGGAAGTTGCAACTCATGGCTGCATGTGCTGAGAAAGCCGGGAGATGTGTCAACACAACATGCATGTTGACCATCTGTTTGAACTTGGAATAATGTTATACATTAATTATCTGGTATGCATTAGGATTACATGCAAGCCATGTGCCTGTGTGCATACTTTTGTAAATTAGTTGTTGTTGTTTTTACAGTAAATGAAACAAAAAGAGGTAGAGCTTAGTCGAATACAATCAATTTGAATAGTTGGTTGAATTTCTTGCCCAAGACGATTGATTTGAAACTCGTCCTTAGGGATCCATTTCATGCCCATGAACCCTGGCTGTACAATAAAGCCATCATTTGGCATCCTCCTCTGAAGCATTCAATGGCATGGTCGAGTCAATTCAACCCATTGGTTTACCATCGAACGAGTCAAGGCCACATGCTGAGTATGGGCATAGGATCACATGTGGTTCTTACTTACAGCCTTCACCTTTGAGCGTAACGTCTCAAGGGTGGATTGCTATCATTAATTCACGATTTAGGTTCTTAGTTATAGCCTTTGTTGGCGAAAAATTGATAAGTCCAAGGTTTGGTCAGTGCAAGGACTAGTTAGCTCAGTATGTATGCTTGCTAGCTTTTATGCTCCTTCTCATGTTGTCTTTCTCGCTGCGTGCTTTTCTACAGGAAGCATCCCAACCAGCAGCTTAAGAAGGAGGAAATTTCTTAACCTTTACCATAATTTGGTAGTGCTCCTACTAACCTATATATAGCTCAAGGTTGTGAGGTCTACTGGTTATAAATCAATGGATTTGGGCTTTGGATCTTTTTTCGATTACAAGGATGCTGGGTCAACTATTGACTCGAATGTTGGTGAGTAAACTAAGGTTCAAATGCATCTCGTTAAGTAGCCACCTTTCCTTCTGCTCCTGCTACCACCTCTACTTATATTGCTATTGGTAGTGTTGGTTCCAAAGCAAGATCCAGTTTATGGAAGCTCTAGTTTAAGTGCTTGATTCAGAGCCATTTGACGATGCAAGTGATTCATAACCGGTTGATCCAATTACTCTTGAATGAACGAAGGTATGAAAGGAAAAGGTTTCAGGTGAAAGTACTGATAATTCATGGTTGAAGGAGCAAAGACCATGTTCTTCAAGCCATCAATCTAGCCAACCGCACAACTTGCACAAAGGTGATTTTTTTTGTTTCTAATCTGAGATTTTAAGAGTTTCATAAAAAAATTAAAAAGGTGTGTTCAGTGAAAGATCATAAATGAAAATTGATTGTGTGAAAATTGAGCGGAAATGATGACAAAGAGTTAATGAAAAATGAAGAAATGATGATAAAGAGTGAATTCATAATGAAAATTGATTTTGCATGAAATGACAGTGAAAGATCATAAATGAAAATTGACTGTGTGAAAATTGACTGGAAATGATGACAAACAGTGAATGCAAAATGAAGAAATGATGACAAACAGTGAATTCATAATGAAAATTGTTTTTGCATGAAATGACAACAAATAATGAAAAAAAATTTCTTACTTGTTGCTCCACTGTTTCAAGTTTCAAGCCGCAAACTAGCTCATCATAGCTTATCTTCATTATGATGTAGAAGAACTAGTGCATCATATCTCATCTTCATTATGATGCAAAAGACTCAGGGACTGGACTCCATTATGATGTAGAGGACTCAGGGATTCCTAAGACTCAAGGACTTCGGCTTATGGAAAACTCCCCCATGCAATCTAGCGAAAGGGACAATTGTTACAGTTTATGGAATGACACCTAGATTGAAGTGGTGGCAGGTGGCAGGTGCACCAGATAGAAGCCTTCGCAGATGGACATGCCAAGTCTCTGACCTTGCCGTGAAGCTTATGAGCTTAGCTTTAATTCAATTCAATTGTTATAGGCTTAATTTAATTCAATTGTTATAACATTTAATGTTTTAAACTAATGCTGGCATTAGTTTACTCTGCTAAGGCAAAATTCCAAATGCCAACCGAAAACATGAATATAAATTATGTTTTAGCCTCCTGCCTCGGGAAGAGGCTAAATAAGACGATCAAACTAATTGTTCTTAAAATGTTTGGTTATTCATAATAGTCACTTGTCATTTGTAATGGTAAGCAAGTTAAATTAATGTTAAATTCCATCTTTTCGATTACTATAGTCCATGGGAATTGCTAGATGGCAGGGACTAATAATACCATAACTGTGACAAGTATAATAAATTAATATCTAAATTAAAATATACTTCAAATTTTAGTAATTAGACTAAGCTTTTCTCCTACTAAGAAAAATTGAGTGTCAATCATGCAAAGGAGAGCGTTGCGTACCACAAGGTTGTCTATGTGGAGTTAGATCTCTGTGTTTCACAACTTGATTATTTCTGGTGCGCTTACACATGTGAGTGGCATGTTACAATGTAATCTATCCATATTATGTCTTATGTACCATGAGATTCATCATGTAACCTGGGAAATTTTTTCCCCAAGGAAGATTTAGTTTCCAGGCGCTCTGGTTGGTGCTAGTCTGCTCGATTTTAGTTGGCTCTTGGATTATTTAACATCCACAGTAAAAATACCTTGAAACATACTATACTATGTTACAGTCGACAAGAAAAGGATACTTGGGAGCACTTGTCAATAATATTACCAGTAGTCATATTAAATTGTGGCAAAGGATCAGGTTTCAATTACATTAAAGCATTTCAAGAAAAACAATGAGATTATGCAACATGAATGGGATGGATGGAAATGATGGTGATTTCTCTTCAGCGCTTCTAAGGAGGTCCTCCAACGCGGGGCCTAAGTTTTGCAGGGAAATAACGAACTCACTCGGGGTTGGAGTTGCGGCCACGGTTGGGCGGTAAACCATCAGAAATAGATAGAAATCAAACTTTTTTGTCCCTGTTGCTCCCACTTAGGTTCGTCTCTTAAAACAGGAGATTTATCATCTTTTGAAGCTTCCGCCATGCCCTTGTGTGTCCAGTCACTATTGACAGAATTGACAAAAGATCCTCTTATAACCAGCAATTGGGCCAAATTCATGAGAGAATTTACATGACCCTGCAAAGGAAGTGACATTATTACTGCATGCACACAATGTTTCTCCTTCTCCTCCAACATATTCACTTTAGTATTGCTGGACGTTGTTGGATTCTGTTCTCTTAGTTTACTACAAAGGAGTTGAGCTGAGAGTAACGCATCATTGTGGGAGTAGGTCGGGCATTGGACAACGCAGTTTAATGAAAATTGTGAAGAAGTTGCATTCGAGCTTATCAGATTGGGAATATTCAAGAATTCAATGGACCCCATTGTTGTTCATTCGATTCCGACATAATCTTGGAATCCGCAATCTGATGATGATGCTCAGACTCAATGATTGATTGCCATCAAACATGTAAGAATGCCCACACTGAATGATTGCCACCTAAAAATAAACTTAAGGGATCACGCTAAGTTTGAAGTGGGATGTTACGGGTGTACCAATTAGTTAGGCATCTTTCCAATTAGTTATGCATCCTTCATGTTGAACATGTTGTACACTTTCTCAATATATTTTTCATTTCATAGTTATTATGTTTTGATTTTTCTATGACATATGATCTAATCATTACAAATATTTGTTGTTCTAGACTCAAATCCCTTATTGCAAACTGACAATCTAAATCTTGTTTCAGCTTATGGATCATTGTCTTATCATGTCCAATAAGCACCATCCACATATAACTGTAGTATAATATACCTTTCTTTACCACGCATCCAAATGTAGACATAGTTAATAGCCTCTAATATTTTGAAGCCATGCTCCAACATCAACGAATAAAAATTCTTGTACCATTGTCCGGTTGCATGTTTCAACCCATAGAGGCTTTTCTTCATCTTGCAAAATAGGTTCTCTTTAACTTAAATTTTCCATTATGGAAATTTGTATTTACATCCAACTATTCACTTTCCAAGTCTAAATCAGCAACAAGACCAACAATAACTCTTATGGATGACATTAACAATAAGAAAAAAAGTCACAAAGTCAATACCTTCTTTTCAGCAAATCCATTCACCAATAACCTTTCCTTCTTCTATTTACCCTCATGTTTAATCATGTATACCTAAATTTTTTGTAAATCATTTCTTCCCTTTGGAATATTTACAAACTCACTAGATTTTCTCTCTATAGCAAGTCTATTTCTTCCTTCATTATGTTCTTCCACTCATTACTACTCTCCACATTACAAGGCTCTTGAAAGTAATGATTTTCACCTTCATCACTTAAAAGATATAATTTGTGGGTTGATATCTGTGTGAGGGATCATGAGGCCTACTTGTGAACCAATGTTTGTAGTGTTTTTTCTAGTTGGATCTCTTGTAATGGCTATTGTAAGTACTATTATTCCTCGTATCCATCATTTTCCACTTGTTTTCCATCACATTCTTCAATTGTCTTCCTAGTTTCTTGCAATGGTGGGATATCTTATTGCTATTCTACAAAACTATTGACATTTTTTTAAACTCTATATCACTCTTAGATTTTTTATACATCTCTAATTCATTAAATATAAAATCCCTTCTGCTAACAATTTTGTGCTTAACTTAATCCCACAAAAGATAACCAAGATCACCATCCACATATCCTAGAAAAATACATTTCATGGATTTATAACCTATGGTTTTATAATCTCTAGGAATAAGCATAAATGCTTCACATCGAAATTTTTTCAAGTGAGAATAGTTTACCTTCTTACTGATAGAAACTTTGTCAAGAATTCCACCATCCAGGGTTATAGTAGATGATTGATTGATGAAGTAACAAATTGTTCTTACCACCTCTACCAAAAATTACATTTCCAATGTGGAATTTGACAATAAACTCCTCACTTTATCCATCATAGTGAGATTCATCATCTCTATAACACCATTATGTTAAGGAGGATGAGGAATAATCTTCTCATGGTTTATGTTGAACCTATGTCTAATAATTCTTGAATGTACTACATCAATACTGTACATTGTTATTTTTCATGAAACGCTTCACTATTTTCATGAAATATTGTGCACTCTTTCAACAACAACATGGTATTTATGAAATATCTCAAATAACTTTTAGGGAGTAGGCCCAAATCTTCCTAGATGCATTATCTATGAATGTGACAAAATACGAGGCTCCTCCAAAAGACTTAATATTAATAGGCCAAACACACCAAAATTTATTAATATTAAAAGATTTGTTTTCCTTTGATGGCCACCTCTCGTAAATGAAACTCTTTGTTTCCCACCATATATACAATGCTCTTAAAGGTCAAGCTCTGGGTTTTGAAACCTAGAAGTGAATTTTTTCCTTTAAGGATTTTTAGGCCCTTTTCACTTATAAGACCCAAGCACTTATGCTAAAAATTAACTAAGTTTCCTTCTTTTGCAACAATAATCACATGTATTATCTTTGTTATTTTCCTTAATATATAAGAGGTTCCTGTCTTCAATCCCATAGCCATGACTAATGACCCTATACCATTTTTCTAGTCGCCTTTGTGAAAGCATGTGGAGAAACCTTCATCATTTAATCATCTCAAAGAGAACAAGTTCATTCACACCTTTAGGAAATGTCTAACATATTTTATCAAGATATCCTATACACCCTTCATTTTGATTCAAACACCCCCCACTTCAATAATCTCATAAAAGAGATTTCTTCCAAAATGTATTCTTCCATAATCAACAACTTCATATCCAACACATTTGTCTTTGCATCGATTTACATAGTGAGATGCCCCAAATTCAAATATTCACTCAATGTCACTACTATATATACATAAACATGCTTTCCTCTTCTACAAAAACATTAAATAAAACATCATCTTCTAAGACTACAACAATGGTACCACCTTTGGTTGTGTCATTTTTTCTTTTGTGCTTATTGGTTTTTACTCTTGTTTATATTTTCTTTAGCAACTAGTAGTCCATTTTCTTATGTCTTATTTTTCTACAATGAATACAAGGAAATCTTCATATTCTTAATTTTGATTCTCCTCTTGATATTGAATGCCCTCGTCTATTATATTCAATTTTCCTTCCATCATAAGGTAAGGCTACAACTTCTCATCTGTCATTTTCGTAAAATGCTTTGTTGCACATCTCCTCATTCATTAAAATTCTACTAATGTAATGAAACTTTAGGGTCCTTGTAGATGTTGAAGTTCTCATAGCTACTATAAAATTCAACCAAATTTTTGGCGTAGAGAACATGAGTAGAATGGCTCTAATTTAGTCATGTGGTAACTATATTAAATTTATTTGTACAGTTTGCGACTAAAGCACCCTACTTCGTGTTGAGATTATACAACTTATTCACCAAGAAAATATTCTTTGTTGTTGTTTTTTCCTTATACAAATCATGTAACTTTTTCCATAGTCCAAGTATTATATTTGCACTAGCCACATTGAAGTGGACATTCATTCCTAGGTACTTCCATATTGTAGAAATGGCCTTCTTATCAAACAAATTTGAAGTGTCAACCATCATTGATGAGGTTTCTTTACCACTCTCTAAATTAGAAAATATTAATCCTCCAACATCAGTATATCCTTGGTCTATGAATTACGTAGGGAGAAATTGGTCCCATTCAACTTTTCCATATCACTCATTACAAAAATCTCCATACTACTTCAGAAACCTAGTTTACACCAATAACAGTAAAAACCTATGGCTTGCATATTGTTCATAAAAATAAAAACAATAGAGGATGAAATAGGCTTAAAATAACAGAGTACATGATAGAATTTGCCATTAGTACACTTGATTTACATGGAAATCTTGACAATTGGAAAAGAAAAGGGAGAATGATTCGTATCTTTTAATTCACAAATGAAAATTACTATGCCCATTGTCCTTTTACTCCCAATGACTCCCATGGAGATCTTGGCTTGTAAATATGATTTGTTACAATACCATGGATTATCAAGCTTTTTGAAACCAAATGATATTTATTTTGCACTCCGCTTCAGTAAACATCAAGAAGATTGAAGAAGTCAAAATGCTTTATATTATATAACGCCAATAAAATTGTTAGTTTTAGAATTAGAGGGAAG
>APFE030872723.1:91787-135411 GCA_000404065.3 Pinus taeda
TAAGACCAAGGTTATCTACTTTAAAGACTCCCTGGGAAATAAAAAAGAGATGCAAGGGATTAAACGACCTGTGTAAGCGCGGCCGATAACAGCCAATCAACTGGTAAGATGCGTTCGAAAAGGATGCCAGATCTATGCCATTCAGGTGGGTTATGCAGATTCCAAAGATAAAACAGCCATCCTGAATAATATCCCGGTAATTCAAGAATTCACAGATGTGTTTCCGGAAGAAATTCCTGGGTTGCCCCCAAAAAGGAACATAGATTTCACCATAGAGTTGGTTCCAGGAGCCGCACCTATATCTCGGGCACCATATAGAATGAGTGTACCCGAATTGACAGAATTAAAAATGCAGCTGCAAGAGCTATTGGACAAGAATTATATACGTCCGAGTGTATCCCCGTGGGGAGCCCCAGTGCTGTTTGTTAAGAAGAAGGATGGAACCTTCCAAATGTGCATTGACTACCGTCAGTTAAATAAGTTAACCATTAAGAATAAATATCCTTTACCCCGGATCGACGAATTATTCGATCAAGTGAAAGGTGCGACGGTGTTCTCTAAAATTGATCTGCGTTCTGGTTACCATCAAATCCGAATTAAGGATGAAGATATCGCTAAGACAGCCTTTAGAACCAGATATGGTCATTATGAATTTGTAGTATTGCCATTTGGGCTTACCAATGCCCCCGCAACATTCATGTGTTTGATGAACAGTATTTTCCATCAATATTTGGACAGATTTGTGCTGATATTCATTGATGACATATTAGTATATTCTCGCACTATGGAGGAACATCAGGAACATCTTAGGAAAGTGCTACAGACTCTCCGGGAACATCAACTATATGCAAAATTTAGTAAATGCGATTTCTTTAAAGAGGAAATCCAATATTTGGGTCATGTGATCACCAAGGAGGGAATTGCCGTGGACCCAGAAAAGATAAAGGCCATAATGGATTGGCCTGTACCGAAGGATGTGGCAGATGTTCGATCCTTTATGGGTTTGGTTGGTTATTATAGAAGATTTGTAGAAGGTTTCTCTAAGGTTGCATTCCCCATTACCTCATTACAGAAAAAGGGGAAAACATTTCATTGGACTCCAAATTGCCAGAAAAGTTTTGAACAATTGAAGCATCTGCTCACCACGGCTCCTATTTTGAGGATAGCTGATCCTGATAAGGATTACGTGGTATGCACGGACGCAAGCAAAGAAGGAGTAGGTGGAGTTCTAATGCAAGAAGGCAAGGTGGTCGCCTACGAGTCTCGAAAATTAAAGGAACATGAATAGAAGTATTCTGCTTATGATTTAGAGTTGACCGCTATCATCCATGCCTTAAAGATGTGGAGACATTATCTTGTGGGCAGAAAATTTTTATTGCTCACTGATCATCATAGCTTGACCAACTATTTCAGTCAGCCCACCTTAAACGCTCGACAAGCACGATGGGTGGACTTTCTGAGCGGCTTTGATTTTGAGATAAAACATTTACAAGGGAAGGAGAACCGAGTAGCAGACGCCTTAAGCCGGAAAGTACAGCATTTGTATGAAGTTTCTGTCAGTGGGTGGAAGAGCCCCATTTTGGAAATGGTCAAAGAAGCCTCAAGGCAAGATGCTAATTATCAGCAGTTAAAACTGCAGTTACAGCAACCTGCTAACTTGACAAGCCCATCAGATTATGAGTTAGATGAGGCAGGAATGATACATTTCAAACAAAAACTGTATGTACCCAATCAAGAAGAAGTTAAAAAATCTGATTATGGACGAGTTTCATGTCAGCCATTATGCGGGGCATCCAGGATATCAGAAAATGATTACTGCCATCCGGAAAGAGTATTTTTGGCCAGGAATGAAGAAGAATATTGCTGAGTATTTAGCTCGATGCTTGGAATGCCAACAGATTAAAGCAGAACACTAGCACCCTGCAGGATTATTACAACCCTTGCCGATTCCGGAATGGAAATAGGAAATCATTTCCATGGACTTTATTACGGGATTACCTAAGACAAAAAAGAACAACGATTCTATTATGGTGGTAGTGGATAAACTGATTAACGCTGCACTTTTTATACCAGTACAATCTACATTCAAGGCCACAAAAATTGCTCATGTTTTCATGCAAAACGTGTTTAAACTTCATGGACTTCCAAAAACGATAATTTCTAATCGCGATGTGAAATTCACATCAGCCTTCTGGAGAACACTATTCGCTGATTTAGGAACCCAACTAAATTTCAGCACAGCATACCACCCACAGATCGATGGACAAACTGAACGAGTAAACCAGGTGGTGGAAGATATGTTGCGGGCATATGTGATGCAGCAACCCACGTTGTGGGAAGAATATCTACATTTGGTAGAATTCGCATATAATAATGGATATCACACCTCTACTCAAATGAGCCCCTTTGAGGTTATGTACGGTCGGAAATGCCGCACACCCTCTAGCTGGGGAGGACCCAAGGATAAGCTAAGCTTGGGACCTGAGATGCTTAAGGAAATGGAGGAAATGGTGAAAAGAGTGCGTGTGAATTTGAAGGCTGCTCAAGACAGACAGAAAAACTTTGCTGATCGGAAAAGAAGATTTAAGGAATACCAGGTCGGTGATCACGTGTATATCCGAATTCAAACTAAAAGGAGTACCTTACAATGGAGTGGATGTGCCAAATTGGCACCCCGATTCTGTGGACCCTTCCAGATCCTGGCTAGGATTGGCCCAGTGGCATATCAACTCGCTTTGCCAAGCCACATCCGAGTCCACAACGTATTCCATGTCTCGGTACTCAAGAAATATGTCTATGACCCCAAGCATGTGATTCAATGGCGGGACATTCAGGTAGTAACTATTGCTGCAATAGACTGTTGAAAGTGTTATTGAAAGGAAAAAGCTAACTCTAGAATTGTGTAATGCAAGTCGAACCGGAAGGAGAGGTTCTGGTCGAACCTCTGAACATCCTCGACCGGAGAGAAGTGCAGCTGCGGAAACGAGTTATTACCCAAGTTAAGGTCCAATGGCGACACTATGGACCTGAGGGAGCCACTTGGGAAGATGAAGAATTAATGAGAAGGACGTATCCAGCTCTGTTCGTAGCTGAAAGACACCGGGACGGTGTCCAATCTCAGGGGGAGGAGATGTGATGACCTGGATAACTATGTGGATAAATTCTCTGTTTTACCATTATAGGTAAAAGGTGGAACAAAGATTATTATTTTTTTTATATATGGTGAAAATGTTATTATTTCCAAACTGAAACTGAAATTGAATTAATTATCTATAATAACTTGGATTAAGAAGTTATTTTAATTCTGGTCTGCTAGATTGATTTTCTTTTAACTACATATATATAAATACATATATATCAAGAAACAGTTGCCAAGGGGGAAAACCCTAACTGTTTTCCTATTCTTCCATAAGAAGATGGAAAGAGAAAGACCCAGGGGCTGTTAAGGAACAAGCAGGGAAAAAAAGAAAGAAAATATAGCAGAGAGGAAAAAGGCAAAATGAAGTGCTAAGTCTGGTGAGGACTAGATAGCACAAGCACAGAAGTGTGTGATAATTGCTGAGGCAGAGGCCTGGCAGAAGAGCTTGGGGGGAGATTAGTCTGTATGGACTAATCTCGTGGTTGGGTGGAAAAAAAGCGACAAGAGACAATCATCTTCAGATTGAAGAAGGTCTGGGAGCCACGGTGATAGTACAGGTATGTACTGACACAACTGTTTTTAATTGTAAAAGCACTGATACTTTCCATACCAGTTAACAGTAATTAGTCATTGAAACTTCTAGTAATAATCCCAATATATAAATAGGAAACAGGATTACACTCAGTCGAAAGAGAAGGACTGTTAACAAGTTTGACAAACGTTGAGTCATACATAGCATTTAGTTAATGAACAGAGTGCTGTCTGTTAGAGTCTCACGAACATTTAGGTTCCTTGTTAACTTAAAATATGAGAGGGTACAGTCGAATAATCCGGGTTAAGAATTAACCTGAGCGGAATGATGTCTGGGAAGAACTGCAGTAGGCTAATGCCATACCTAAAGTACTCCCATAACATACTAACCGCTGGCAGAGGAATCCGTAACTATATATACATAAAAATGAAAGGTGGAGTAACGGAGTCCGTATACTCTCAAGAAAAAACTGTAAACAATTAATGAAATTAGAACGGCGAATATATACGAGATGAGGTTCGAATCCGCTTCTTCATACTGCTCTTATCATTATATGTTGTAAACGTAAATTTATACCCTCGACTGAACAATATAAGACAGTACCTTTCTTTTCTATAGCATCATAAATAAAGAAAAACATCTATAATCAATGATATCCATGAATAGTTACATGAACCCGGTAATCGGGTCGGAAATTGCTATATGACAGAGAGACAGCTATCATATAGATACGGAATAGAAACATGTGTTACAACTCGAAGAATACAGTTCTCCAAGAGTTACTTCTCGGGTTAATCAAGTAACAAAAAAACAATAAAACCCGTGAGTAGGAAAACCGAAATTATTGGAACAGTAATTTTAATACAATATGTTACAGTAAACCGAAATAAAAATCCTATTCCATGCATGGTAGGAACTCCTGAGTAGCGAACACATTGGCGTAATGCCGTCCCAAGTAAATAACAGACTATGGCTATGCTGTACAGTAAAAAGTATGGAAAACATAGCAAAAAGATATGCAACCCTAGCTGAAGTCAACCGTAAATCCAGAAGAAAGATTAATAGCTTTATGCCGAGAGCGAAAGCTCCAAATAACCCATAAGAATGACCTTTAAAATGAGGAAAGCAATTACATATGCAGAACCGAGGTTCATTCAGCAAATCAAAGTCATATACATATACCATTACAGAAATAAATAGCTCTTTAATATCAAACTATTCAGGAAGGCCGAGACCAAGAAACGGTCCTTTAATAAGTTCTGAAGGGCCGAGGCAAAATCTAGGATGCCGTGAACCAGTACATAAACAAGAGAGCCCACTCTCGGGGTTTGCCAAAATTATAGCCAGACATTAAATAGAACCGAAACCCTCTAAGGGAAAATTTAAATACAATAATCCTGTAATAAATAAAACAACGATTGCCATAGTATCAACGGTGGAAGGCTTCATAGCCGGAAATCTAAAAACAGAATCACATCCATGAAGAACATGCAGTCACCTGACAAGAAAGAAAGGGTATTAAATTACTCTCCATTTGTTTAAACGCTAACCTATTCTACAGGTGTAGCTCTTACCGTGGAGAAGGTCGCTTTGAGGTGCCACGACTGTAATACCTCATCGCCGAATCGGGCTGTGACCTTGTTCACCATCCAATATGATTAACATTAGTTGCAAGCCGCACCTTAAAAATTGAGTAAAGGATTTGTTCAAAAACTGGAAAAGCGGAAATGAACAGAGAAATAATCTTACAGAAAGATAAATAATCGGAATGGAAATCATCCGCCCAGTTTCCGTATTATACCAGGTTACAGATTTTACAGTGGAAGCGAAATAACCTGAATAGCAGTCATGGTAGGAGAATGTTGTGCGCAGCAGGCCCTCTCGAAACGATCTCTCCGAATAATGAACCTCAGAAACCCTAACTTGGGGTTTGTAGGGCGAGATAGCGAAGGTACCACCAATCGATGGCGGGATTGAATCCCTATCGTCGATCTCCGCCATCATCCCGAGAGGCCGAACACCTGTCCAAGCATTCAATACAATACCTCCTCGTGATCTGCAACCAGTTTCAATGGATCGGCAATATCCAGGCGGGACACTTGTCCTAGTTTCAAGCAATTGATATTTAATAGACAGGATCCGTCGTATACTGCACAATCGGATGGGTTTCAATATTATAAATCCTCCGGTTGGTAAAACATTAACTGCGGTGTAAAGTCGCCGGGTATCAAACACCATAGTATATGTGTTGGTGAAATATTAACAAATACCATGGTTAAACCTTAGATTTCGAATAATGATATATACCATACAAACGATTAATTAAAATTTTGTTTTTCTGTGGTAATATTATATTTACTGTTATGCATAGGGGTTATGACATATGGTATCAGAGCCCAGTTACAAAACTGAGGCCTCTGGGTAAGGATATATATATATACAAATTTATTTTTATTATTTTTTTGTTTCTCTTATCATTCTTTTCATGTTGATAAGTACAGGATTCAGAATTTAGGAACTTACAGGATGAGGAGAGCCGACAATACAACTCGACGACCTGTAGTAGGACCAGGAGTACCTGGATTTGAAAATAATCCTGAACTATGGGTTCAGCTTGGGGAGGAGACCAGAACTACAAACCAATCCATTCTAGAAACCGTACAGGAACTTAAAAATGAAATGGCAAGGTTGCGAGAAGACAACACTAGATTAACAATGGAACAAGAGAGGATATTGAAGAGCCTATCTGAACGACAGAATTAGATACCAGTTAATCCTAGCATGGAACAGCAGAGGATGTCGGAGGAACAGAATCATCCTATGCCCCCTGAAGGCTCAGAGGAGCAGGAGGAGCGTTCTGAAAATGTAAATGAACAACAAACTTCGAAGAGACAAAGGGTGGAATTGCAAGGGGAATTTCGGAAAATCAAACCCCCGCATTTTGATGGAGAACAAGAGGAAGCCGCTGAGGCATGGCTAATTAATATGAACAAATATTTTCAGCTCTATGAATATGATCACAATCTTAAGGCCAGATTGGCTATTTTTCAGCTGCAGGGAAAGGCCACCTTATGGTGGGAGGAAGTGAAGATAGTCAAAGGAGTCACTGAACAGACCATCACTTGGGATAATTTCCAAAGGTATTTTAAGGAGAGATATCTAACGGAACGGTTCTACGATGAGAAGGCGAGGGAATTCCATGATTTGCATTTGGGACAGCAGACTATGGACGAATTCATCACCCGTTTTACTTCTCTGCTCCGTTACGTTCCCTATATAAGAGAAGAAAAGGCAAAGGTACAGAGATTTGTAAGCAGCTTACCACCTTACATGCGAGAAAGGATTGAATTTGACAATCCCAAGTCAATGGATGAGGTTATTCGGAAGGCCAGAATTTGTTATCAGCAAAGCAGACAAAAAGGAGAAGCAACCGGCAAGAAATGGAATGAAAGAAAGGGCTTTAAGTCAATGGGGAACAGTAAAGGAAATCGCAACAGTGCAAGTAAAGGGAATGGCAAAGGACCGAACAGCAGAATTCCAGATAGAGCCGCCTCCAAATTTAGGCTGAACAATGAACCTAAAAGCAACGGACAGCAAGTACGATTAGACAATGAGGGAACCACCAGACCCCCGGTGCAATGCTGGGGTTGTGGAGGACCCCACTACATTAAAAACTGTCCACAGCGGAAAGGGACGGAACAGCTATCCTAGATTCACGAAGTCTCAACAGTTGGTGAAGTGGGACGCAGTATGTCGAGGATTAATGCAGCGTTGGAAGACCGTCAGGTGGAGTATCAGCCTACCATGGTCTAGTTCGAAGGTAATATCTCAAACCTTACTGTATCTGTTTTAATTGACCCTGGAGCTACATTGAGTTATGTAAGCCCAAAAGTAGTAGAACGCTGTAAATTACAATCCACTAAGTTCAAAAGCCCATGGCTGGTGCAATTAGCCATGGGGGCCAAAAGGGGAGTGGTAGCTAAGATAAAGGACTGTTCCTTTACCATAGCTGGACAGCTAGTAACGACAGATTTAAATGTACTTCCCCTTGGCTCCTATGATATTCTCATTGGAATGGACTGGCTGGAAAAGCATTGGTCACTAGTGGACTGTAAAACCAAGGTTATCTACTTTAAAGACTCCCTGGGAAATAAAAAAGAGATGCAAGGGATTAAATGACCTGTGCAAGTGCGGCCGATAACAGCCAATCAACTAGTAAAATGTGTTCGAAAAGGATGCCAGATCTATGCCATTTAGGTGGGTTATGCAGATTCCAAAGATAAAACAGCCATCCTGAATAATATCCCTGTAATTAAAGAATTCACAGATGTGTTTCCGGAAGAAATTCCTGGGTTGCCCCCAAAAAGGAACATAGATTTCACCATTGAGTTGGTTCCAGGAGCAGCACCTGTATCTCGGGCACCATACAGAATGAGCGTACCCTAATTGACAGAATTAAAAATGCAACTGCAAGAGCTATTGGACAAGAATTATATGCGTCCGAGTGTGTCCCCGTGGGGAGCCCCAGTGCTGTTTGTTAAGAAGAAGGATGGAACCTTCCGGATGTGCATTGACTATCGTCAGTTAAATAAGTTAACCATTAAGAATAAATATCCTTTACCCCGGATCGACGAATTATTCGATCAAGTGAAAGGTGCGACGGTGTTCTGTAAAATTGATCTGCGTTCTAGTTACCATCAAATCCGAATTAAGGATGAAGATATCGCTAAGACAGCCTTTAGAACCAGATATGGTCATTATGAATTTGTAGTATTGCCATTTGGGCTTACCAATGCCCCCACAACATTCATGTCTTTGATGAACAGTATTTTCCATCAATATTTGGACAGATTTGTGCTGATATTCATTGATGACATATTAGTATATTCTCGCACTATGGAGGAACATCAGGAACATCTTAGGAAAGTGCTACAGACTCTCCGGGAACATCAACTATATGCAAAATTTAGTAAATGCGATTTCTTTAAAGAGGAAATCCAATATTTGGGTCATGTGATCACCAAGGAGGGAATTGCCGTGGACCCAGAAAAGATAAAGGCCATAATGGATTGGCCTGTACCGAAGGATGTGGCAGATGTTCGATCCTTTATGGGTTTGGTTGGTTATTATAGAAGATTTGTAGAAGGTTTCTCTAAGGTTGCATTCCCCATTACCTCATTACAGAAAAAGGGGAAAACATTTCATTGGACTCCAAATTGCCAGAAAAGTTTTGAACAATTGAAGCATCTGCTCACCACGGCTCCTATTTTGAGGATAGCTGATCCTGATAAGGATTACGTGGTATGCACGGACGCAAGCAAAGAAGGAGTAGGTGGAGTTCTAATGCAAGAAGGCAAGGTGGTCGCCTACGAGTCTCGAAAATTAAAGGAACATGAATAGAAGTATTCTGCTTATGATTTAGAGTTGACCGCTATCATCCATGCCTTAAAGATG
The DNA here is from genome assembly GCA_000404065.3 of Pinus taeda. NCBI lineage: Eukaryota > Viridiplantae > Streptophyta > Pinopsida > Pinales > Pinaceae > Pinus > Pinus taeda. The sequence continues at coordinate 100,913 of APFE030872723.1, forward strand.
TGGAGACATTATCTTGTGGGCAGAAAATTTTTATTGCTCACTGATCATCATAGCTTGACCAACTATTTCAGTCAGCCCACCTTAAACGCTCGACAAGCACGATGGGTGGACTTTCTGAGCGGCTTTGATTTTGAGATAAAACATTTACAAGGGAAGGAGAACCGAGTAGCAGACGCCTTAAGCCGGAAAGTACAGCATTTGTATGAAGTTTCTGTCAGTGGGTGGAAGAGCCCCATTTTGGAAATGGTCAAAGAAGCCTCAAGGCAAGATGCTAATTATCAGCAGTTAAAACTGCAGTTACAGCAACCTGCTAACTTGACAAGCCCATCAGATTATGAGTTAGATGAGGCAGGAATGATACATTTCAAACAAAAACTGTATGTACCCAATCAAGAAGAAGTTAAAAAATCTGATTATGGACGAGTTTCATGTCAGCCATTATGCGGGGCATCCAGGATATCAGAAAATGATTACTGCCATCCGGAAAGAGTATTTTTGGCCAGGAATGAAGAAGAATATTGCTGAGTATTTAGCTCGATGCTTGGAATGCCAACAGATTAAAGCAGAACACTAGCACCCTGCAGGATTATTACAACCCTTGCCGATTCCGGAATGGAAATAGGAAATCATTTCCATGGACTTTATTACGGGATTACCTAAGACAAAAAAGAACAACGATTCTATTATGGTGGTAGTGGATAAACTGATTAACGCTGCACTTTTTATACCAGTACAATCTACATTCAAGGCCACAAAAATTGCTCATGTTTTCATGCAAAACGTGTTTAAACTTCATGGACTTCCAAAAACGATAATTTCTAATCGCGATGTGAAATTCACATCAGCCTTCTGGAGAACACTATTCGCTGATTTAGGAACCCAACTAAATTTCAGCACAGCATACCACCCACAGATCGATGGACAAACTGAACGAGTAAACCAGGTGGTGGAAGATATGTTGCGGGCATATGTGATGCAGCAACCCACGTTGTGGGAAGAATATCTACATTTGGTAGAATTCGCATATAATAATGGATATCACACCTCTACTCAAATGAGCCCCTTTGAGGTTATGTACGGTCGGAAATGCCGCACACCCTCTAGCTGGGGAGGACCCAAGGATAAGCTAAGCTTGGGACCTGAGATGCTTAAGGAAATGGAGGAAATGGTGAAAAGAGTGCGTGTGAATTTGAAGGCTGCTCAAGACAGACAGAAAAACTTTGCTGATCGGAAAAGAAGATTTAAGGAATACCAGGTCGGTGATCACGTGTATATCCGAATTCAAACTAAAAGGAGTACCTTACAATGGAGTGGATGTGCCAAATTGGCACCCCGATTCTGTGGACCCTTCCAGATCCTGGCTAGGATTGGCCCAGTGGCATATCAACTCGCTTTGCCAAGCCACATCCGAGTCCACAACGTATTCCATGTCTCGGTACTCAAGAAATATGTCTATGACCCCAAGCATGTGATTCAATGGCGGGACATTCAGGTAGTAACTATTGCTGCAATAGACTGTTGAAAGTGTTATTGAAAGGAAAAAGCTAACTCTAGAATTGTGTAATGCAAGTCGAACCGGAAGGAGAGGTTCTGGTCGAACCTCTGAACATCCTCGACCGGAGAGAAGTGCAGCTGCGGAAACGAGTTATTACCCAAGTTAAGGTCCAATGGCGACACTATGGACCTGAGGGAGCCACTTGGGAAGATGAAGAATTAATGAGAAGGACGTATCCAGCTCTGTTCGTAGCTGAAAGACACCGGGACGGTGTCCAATCTCAGGGGGAGGAGATGTGATGACCTGGATAACTATGTGGATAAATTCTCTGTTTTACCATTATAGGTAAAAGGTGGAACAAAGATTATTATTTTTTTTATATATGGTGAAAATGTTATTATTTCCAAACTGAAACTGAAATTGAATTAATTATCTATAATAACTTGGATTAAGAAGTTATTTTAATTCTGGTCTGCTAGATTGATTTTCTTTTAACTACATATATATAAATACATATATATCAAGAAACAGTTGCCAAGGGGGAAAACCCTAACTGTTTTCCTATTCTTCCATAAGAAGATGGAAAGAGAAAGACCCAGGGGCTGTTAAGGAACAAGCAGGGAAAAAAAGAAAGAAAATATAGCAGAGAGGAAAAAGGCAAAATGAAGTGCTAAGTCTGGTGAGGACTAGATAGCACAAGCACAGAAGTGTGTGATAATTGCTGAGGCAGAGGCCTGGCAGAAGAGCTTGGGGGGAGATTAGTCTGTATGGACTAATCTCGTGGTTGGGTGGAAAAAAAGCGACAAGAGACAATCATCTTCAGATTGAAGAAGGTCTGGGAGCCACGGTGATAGTACAGGTATGTACTGACACAACTGTTTTTAATTGTAAAAGCACTGATACTTTCCATACCAGTTAACAGTAATTAGTCATTGAAACTTCTAGTAATAATCCCAATATATAAATAGGAAACAGGATTACACTCAGTCGAAAGAGAAGGACTGTTAACAAGTTTGACAAACGTTGAGTCATACATAGCATTTAGTTAATGAACAGAGTGCTGTCTGTTAGAGTCTCACGAACATTTAGGTTCCTTGTTAACTTAAAATATGAGAGGGTACAGTCGAATAATCCGGGTTAAGAATTAACCTGAGCGGAATGATGTCTGGGAAGAACTGCAGTAGGCTAATGCCATACCTAAAGTACTCCCATAACATACTAACCGCTGGCAGAGGAATCCGTAACTATATATACATAAAAATGAAAGGTGGAGTAACGGAGTCCGTATACTCTCAAGAAAAAACTGTAAACAATTAATGAAATTAGAACGGCGAATATATACGAGATGAGGTTCGAATCCGCTTCTTCATACTGCTCTTATCATTATATGTTGTAAACGTAAATTTATACCCTCGACTGAACAATATAAGACAGTACCTTTCTTTTCTATAGCATCATAAATAAAGAAAAACATCTATAATCAATGATATCCATGAATAGTTACATGAACCCGGTAATCGGGTCGGAAATTGCTATATGACAGAGAGACAGCTATCATATAGATACGGAATAGAAACATGTGTTACAACTCGAAGAATACAGTTCTCCAAGAGTTACTTCTCGGGTTAATCAAGTAACAAAAAAACAATAAAACCCGTGAGTAGGAAAACCGAAATTATTGGAACAGTAATTTTAATACAATATGTTACAGTAAACCGAAATAAAAATCCTATTCCATGCATGGTAGGAACTCCTGAGTAGCGAACACATTGGCGTAATGCCGTCCCAAGTAAATAACAGACTATGGCTATGCTGTACAGTAAAAAGTATGGAAAACATAGCAAAAAGATATGCAACCCTAGCTGAAGTCAACCGTAAATCCAGAAGAAAGATTAATAGCTTTATGCCGAGAGCGAAAGCTCCAAATAACCCATAAGAATGACCTTTAAAATGAGGAAAGCAATTACATATGCAGAACCGAGGTTCATTCAGCAAATCAAAGTCATATACATATACCATTACAGAAATAAATAGCTCTTTAATATCAAACTATTCAGGAAGGCCGAGACCAAGAAACGGTCCTTTAATAAGTTCTGAAGGGCCGAGGCAAAATCTAGGATGCCGTGAACCAGTACATAAACAAGAGAGCCCACTCTCGGGGTTTGCCAAAATTATAGCCAGACATTAAATAGAACCGAAACCCTCTAAGGGAAAATTTAAATACAATAATCCTGTAATAAATAAAACAACGATTGCCATAGTATCAACGGTGGAAGGCTTCATAGCCGGAAATCTAAAAACAGAATCACATCCATGAAGAACATGCAGTCACCTGACAAGAAAGAAAGGGTATTAAATTACTCTCCATTTGTTTAAACGCTAACCTATTCTACAGGTGTAGCTCTTACCGTGGAGAAGGTCGCTTTGAGGTGCCACGACTGTAATACCTCATCGCCGAATCGGGCTGTGACCTTGTTCACCATCCAATATGATTAACATTAGTTGCAAGCCGCACCTTAAAAATTGAGTAAAGGATTTGTTCAAAAACTGGAAAAGCGGAAATGAACAGAGAAATAATCTTACAGAAAGATAAATAATCGGAATGGAAATCATCCGCCCAGTTTCCGTATTATACCAGGTTACAGATTTTACAGTGGAAGCGAAATAACCTGAATAGCAGTCATGGTAGGAGAATGTTGTGCGCAGCAGGCCCTCTCGAAACGATCTCTCCGAATAATGAACCTCAGAAACCCTAACTTGGGGTTTGTAGGGCGAGATAGCGAAGGTACCACCAATCGATGGCGGGATTGAATCCCTATCGTCGATCTCCGCCATCATCCCGAGAGGCCGAACACCTGTCCAAGCATTCAATACAATACCTCCTCGTGATCTGCAACCAGTTTCAATGGATCGGCAATATCCAGGCGGGACACTTGTCCTAGTTTCAAGCAATTGATATTTAATAGACAGGATCCGCCGTATACTGCACAATCGGATGGGTTTCAATATTATAAATCCTCCGGTTGGTAAAACATTAACTGCGGTGTAAAGTTGCCGGGTATCAAACACCATAGTATATGTGTTGGTGAAATATTAACAAATACCATGGTTAAACCTTAGATTTCGAATAATGATATATACCATACAAACGATTAATTAAAATTTTATTTTTCTGTGGTAATATTATATTTACTGTTATGCATAGGGGTTATGACAAGAGAATTAGAATCTTTTGAAGCTTCCATCATGTGTTTGTGTATCCACTCAGTATTGATGAAAGCGACGAACACTCCACTAATAACAAGAAGCTGGGCCAAATTCATGAAAACATTTATATGACCTTGTGCAGGAAATGGCACAATTACTGCGTGCAGATCGTGCTTCCCCTTTTGGTCCAACGTATCCATGCCAATATGCGTGGACATTATTAGTTTGTCTTCCCTTAATCCGCTACCAGAGTTTACGACTTTGGATTTGAACTGTTACTCATGCACCTTCTATAGTGGATTATACAATTAGAGCAATACGCTCACTTCTTGTATGGGCACTGGAGAAATCATTGTAAAGAAAATTGCAAACCAGGTTTTAAATGATTGATTGGTAAGGTTTCGTTATCGTCATCTACATCAACTTGTTGTTTGTCATCCATCGAATGGTTGGTGGCGAGGAGATGTGACTCTTCTCGATCTCTAGAGCCATTGTCAATTTATCTAGTAAGCCAAGAAAGTTCTCCTTTACTGATAAGGTTGCATAAAAAATTACCAAAAAAAAGGTATGGTGGTACTTAATGCTGCCAAGAAAGTTCTCCTTTACTGATAAGGTTGTAGAGAAAATTGCCCAAAAAATAAAGTATGGTTGTAGCCCCCTTCTTCTCTTCTCGATTGCAGATTCACTCAACATTTTTACGTGGTTATTTGGACCCACTTTTCCGTCTCCGTTTATAGAGACAGATGTTGATATCATTATCGGAATTATTTATCTTTGAAAATTTTTGCAACCAGAAACTTGTGTTACGTCTAACATCCGTTGTTGTCTCAGCGTCGTTTTGTCGACAGCTCAAGAAATGGAATTAAATTAGACGTACAAAGCTACACCCGGCGTGTAATGACCTGTGTTCTCCGGCATGAGGTGCGATGAGGAAAGTGCGAGCTACTCCAACGATGCGATGACTTATGCGCATTAGTGAGGGAGAGCTCCCTTGTTTATATGGCGTGGAGGTGTATGGAGGTCGACTTGGCATGTGTAGGGGCTTTTGTGTCATGCCCCCAAGCCTACGGTGGTCTTTCAACCGTCCCGGCGAGGTGGAGCACCACCGAACACTTTCTTTTTAACAATACTCATGCACATGGACTATGCCTAATTCACTTTCTTCTACTTAGTTTGTGATTCTCAACCAAGTATTATTATGTTATCCTTTATACCAATGAACACCCATACACATTCATTATCAATAGCATTATATAAGAGAAATGCAACAATATAAAGGGAGGGGCAACTCCCTGCAATATGAGTCTGCCCAACAATATATTATACAATCTTTCGTTTTTACAATGCGTAAGTTAAATCTTGGGAAACCTCAAATTTACACTTAGCCAAATTTTCACAACTTCGGCAATCTCGGTTGCCCAGCTCCTCGACACTTCCGCACGGTCGCCGCATGAATTACCAACCTTTCGTTCACCTCGTTGCACTGTCGTGTTGTTTGCCCAACTTGGGCGCACCTCCAAGTCGCCACACACAGGCGCCTCCAACCGAGACACACCTCCATTCACAATCTCAACATTTCACCGTTTCATCGTGCACGACGCGCCCTCACCCGGCCACCCTTCCGCACACCCACCATTCACCCATTCAACTTCGCCTAAGTAGCCACACGACTTCACCCGGTTCGCCCGAATGACCTCACCAGGGTCGCCACACGACCTTGCCCGGGTCACCCGAACGACCTCACCTGGGTCGCCACACGACCTCGCCCGGGTCGCCCGAATGACCTCCCGAACGACCTACCTGAACGACCTCTCGAACGACCTGCCCGAACGACTGTCCGAACGACCTGCCTGAACGACATGCCCGAACGACTGTCCGAACAACCTGCATGAACGACTTGCCCGAACGACTGTCCGAACGACCTGCCTGAATGACTGTCCGAACGACCTGCCTGAATGACTTTTTTGAACGACTTTCCTGAACGACTTTTCCAAACGACTGCCCGAATGAGTTTTCTGAACGACTGTCCGAACGAGTTTCCCGAACGACCATCTGAACGATTTTCCCAAACGACTGTCCGAACGACCTTTCTAAACGAGTTCACATTGTTGATCAAATGCTTGATGGTCGTTTGCCTCCAAACACCCTCCAATATATACGGGCGGGTGGCGGGTTGTGTCACCCGACCGACCCACACTAAACGCTTGGCCGACTCGTTCATAATGTGTTGTCTCGCCCCGGAGGATGGTCAGCCCGCCCAACTCATGGGACCGCCCCATCAACTCGCCCAACACCTTATAAATTTGCCCAACATTCATTTCGTTTCATGTTTCGCACGCACTTCGCATGGTGGAGTCGCCCTACCCGTCGCACGAACCGCAGGTCCTGACATCCTCCCCCACTGGAAGTCATTGTCGTCCTCGACAATATCTCACCCCAGCAACCATCTGTCACCAAGATCACCATACCATGGGATACACCCCATCGGTATGTCATATATCAGAAATCATCTCAATCCATGATCATCAACCACCATGCCACAATCTCCACATGTTGCTCTCCATCGTGGAAGGCTGACCCCTCCATATCAAGCTACATGCCCACTCCAACATATTGTGTCGACCTCATCATGTGTCGTCCCCATGTGAACCACTATCATGATACTCCAACACAATGCTAACACATCTCTGTACACTTCACGGCCCCATGTCTGAACTAGTCGGATGGCGAGTCCAACTGTCACGCTCAAACCATGAGAGTGAACATCCTCATGCCACCATCATTCGTTTCTCAAAACATCCCTGTCACATCCTGAACTCGATCAAGAATCTATCCATAAGTGTAAGCCATGCTCAGGTCCATGAAGTAGTCCTCATCTCATCTGCAACATGCTATCCAAGGTAGTTGAGTCTCGGCTCAACCCATGCCCAAGTGTTGCCACCAAGGCATCATCATCGTCGTAACTCCATCACTCCAAAGTGTCTCATATCGATCCTCCACATCAAGTCACTCTTTCAATCCATTCCCATACATGTACTTGAAAGTATGCACCCCATCTTGCATCAAAGTCTCTAACCTCAGCTCCTCAATGCATCAGATCCTCTAAGTCCACCATGTATGAAGTCCTCAAAAGTCACAACAATCTCATGTCATCATGAGCTCCATAAGCCATCCTCAACCAACATCTCAGCAAGCATACAAGTCTCCACCCAAAGGTCTTTGCAAGATGCCTCAGCTCTCCATGTAGTAAGAATGCCCCATAGGCTGCTCACAACTCCATCCAAGTCCATGGCTTTGTTGCAGAAGAGTGTACAACCTCTCCATAGGCTCATAAGTATAAGTCTCCATGTCACACTAGCACATCTATCTGCACAACATCCATGCCTTGGTACACCTCATTGGATGCCCATAGGTGACATCTCTACAAGTGCACCCACAATATGTCCCTGCACAAGACTGCCATGCTCCATGTCTCTAACCTGATGTCCATGACTAAGTTGCCATGTAGTCCAACCAAGTAGACCCATCACAACCAATGGTCATCCCTATCCAAGCTGCAATCTTCGGTCTAGTGAACTCGGTCACCCAACCATATCATCATGTTATGAGTTTCCTCCATCATAGCTCCTCCACCTAAGTGTCCACCAAGACTATCTCTTGGTCTTGGCCATGAGAAGTCCACCCAAACATCATCATCACATGAGTCTCTCCATCATAGCTCTTCCACCTAAGTGTCCACCAAGACTTGCTCTTGGTCTCGGCCATGAGAAGTCCACCCAAGCAACTCAAGTGTGTGCCCTTCAAACTGTCCATGAGTCATGCCGGGAACTTAACCATGTGGCTAAAGCATGACCCCTTCATCCACAACGATCATCAAGTTCCACCCTTGTCATGGGCCTTTGTACCTTCTACCACAAGGTCACAAACAACCCCAACAAGTCCTGCAAAAATCAACAATCCTTGCTTCTCCATACAAGGTCTCATCATAAACACCCATGGTAAAATGCTCCCTAGCATCGACAAACTGCCTTTTCCCTTCCCTGCATACGGTCCATTTACCAAATGCTCAAATGAAACACATGTATCAATAGTACTTACATCATCATGAGGTTTCTCCATGAGAGTACCCTCATCCATACATGTCTGCAAACTGCACGATCCTGGTCCAACTTGATCAATCTCAAGTTCATCCTCCATCACGATCATGTCTGCAACATCTTCGATCATCAAGACTTCCTCTTCCTTGGTAGCACAATCTGCAACTTCAACTTGCTCCATTGTCCATCCAAATTGAAGAAGCTCATCTTCAACATTCTTTTCCAAGACTGCAAGCTTCTCTCGAATATGGGGATTCTCCTTTTTCAACCGCTTCAACCTGTATAAGGTAAGCAAGAGCTTCCCTTCACATTCTTCCAAACCTGCCATGCCTTGTACTTTGTCTTCCCTGGTTCGTACTTCGTTTGGCCCACAAACGCCCAAACCGTGTATACCTGCCCACACGCAGTCCCACTTGCCCACCTGACAAGTGCCCAAATCGTATGACCAGCACGTAGTAACGCCTACCCAACTCTACGACACCCAGTTCCAACCTTCACCAGCTTCACCAAGTCCCCTGCAACCATGAACCGACCCTTGTTCCACTTGTATGTGAAACTAGCTTCCTTCACCTGCAAGTACCTGTTTCCACTGTCACGAGCAACTTGCTCAACCGAGTCTTATAAAACTCCTCCAAGTCTTTAGACTAGCTCTGATACCAACTGTCGCACCCCCAAGCCTACGGTGGTCTTTCAACCGTGCCGGCGAGGTGCAGCACCACCGAACACTTTCTTTTTAACAATACTCGTGCACATGGACTACGCCTAATTCACTTTCTCCTACTTAGTTTGTGATTCTCAACCAAGTATTATTATGTTATCCTTTATACCAATGAACGCCCATACACATTCATTGTCAACAGCATTATATAAGAGAAATGCAACAGTATAAAGGGAGGGGCAACTCCCTGCAATATGAGTCTGCCCAACAATATATTATATAATCTTTCGTTTTTACAATGCATAAGTTAAATCTTGGGAAACCCCGAATTTACACTTAGCCAAATTTTCACAACTTCGGCAATCTCGGTTTCCCAGCTCGTCGGCACCTCTGCACGGTCGCCGCATGACTCACCAACCCTTCGTTCACCTCGTCGCTTCGTCGTGTCGTTTGCCCAACTCGGGCGCACCTCCAAGTCGCCACACACGGGTACCTCCAACCGAGACACACCTCCATCCACAATCTCAACACTTCACCGTTTCGTCGTGCACGGCGCGCCCTCACCCGGCTGCCCGCCCACACGCCCACCGTTCACCCGTTTAACTTCACCCAAGTCGCCACACGACTTCACCCGGTTCGCCCGAATGACCTCACCTGGGTCGCCACACGACCTCGCCCGGGTCACCCGAACGACCTCACCCGGGTCGCCACACGACCTCGCCTGGGTCGCCCGAACGACCTACCTGAACGACCTCTCGAACGACCTGCCCGAACGACTGTCCGAACGACCTGCCTGAACGACCTGCCTGAACGACTGTCCAAACGACCTGCCTGAACGACTGTCCGAACGACTTGCCTGAACGACTATCTAAACGACTTGCCTGAACGACTTTTCTGAACGACTTTCCTGAACAACTTTTCCGAATGACTGCCCGAACGAGTTTTCTAAATGATTGTCCGAACGAGTTTCCCGAACGACTTTCCTGAACGACTGTCCGAACGAGTTTCCTGAATGACCGTCCTAACGATTTTCCCGAACAACCTTTCTGAACGAGTTCACATTGTTGATCAAATGCTTGATGGTCGTTTGCCTCCAAATGCCCTCCAATATATACGGGCGGGTGGCGAGTTGTGTCACCCTACCTACCCACACCAAACGCCCGACCGACTCGTTCATAATGTGTTGTCTCGCCCCAGAGGATGGTCGGCCCGCCCAACTCATGGGACCACCCCCTCAACTCGCCCAACACCTTATAAACTCACCCACCGTTCATTTCGTTTCATGTTTCGCACGCACTTCGTATGGTGGAGTCGCCCTGCCCATCGCACGAACCGCAGGTCCTGACATTTTGCATCGGAGCAGGGGCTTGGGTGAGGTCGGCTAGGCAAGCCATGACCTCCCCTCCCACGCATATAAGTATGGTTATGCGTTGGTTCATTTGGAAAGAAGAAACTCGCTCATCTTCATTCGCTCTACAAGGAGTTCGCAGATTCGTGCGTAGGTCGAAGGAAGGCACAGTTGTGACATGCGCCCATTCTTGGGCTGGTTTGCACAGTGAGGCATGCTTGTGGGTGAAGGTACAGGAAGGAGAGCCCGAAGGTTGAGTTGAGGTGTAGACGAGTGTGTGGCGCCCGACGGATGATTGTGGCATGCACGGGTGTGGCGCCCGGTCTGTGCGAAGGTTTGTGCGACGACTTGGCACGGGTATCTTGGCGACTCGGGTGAGCGCTTGCCCATCGTGCAAGTGTGCACGGTGACTTGGTGAAGTGTTTGGTTGTGGAAAAAGGTGTGTCTCGGTTGGAGGCACCTGTGTGTGGCGACTCGGAGATGCGCCCGAGTTGGAAAAATGACACGATCGTGCGACAAAGTGAACGAAGCATTGGTGAGTCATGTGGCGACCGTGCGGAGGTGCCGACGAGCTAGGCAACCGAGTTTTGTCTTGGATTTTAAAATTGACTAAGTGTGAAACTTGGGCTTTCCAAGTATACTTGTACATTGTAAACTGTTGTATAATATATTGTTGGGTAGACTCATTGTTCAGGGAGTTGCCCCTCCCTTTATACTGTGCAATTGTGTTCATACTTTATAATTACTGTTGATAATGAATGTGTATGGGTGTTCATTGGTATAAAGGATAAAGAATAATACTTGGTTGATAATCACAAGCTAAGTAGGAATAAGTGGTTAGGTGTAGTCCATGAGTATAAGTATTGGTGAAAAGAAAGTGTTCGGTGGTGCCGCACCTCGCCAAGAGCGGCTGAAAGACTACCGATAGCTTGGGGGCGTGACAGGGTGGGTGCCAGCCAAGGCACAGCGAAATGGTTAACCGCATTGAAATTACTTTAAGAAAATATATTTGTCACACACGATTAAGTTGTTCGCTCAATCACGGTACTTAGTGGTAGAATCAATTAATATCAATTAATTAATTGATTATTTAAAATTTCAACTAAAATTTAAATAATCATTAATATCGGATATTGATTTATGAAAAAGTGGTAATTAAAAATAAAATTAAAAATATTAATATTATTTACTAATGGGTTGTCCCCTTCTAAACATTGTATTTTTCAATAGATACGTTATCTTGAAAGTCCCCTTCAATATTTACCATAAATGTTTTGTTAAGTTATTTATCTAAATATCTGTATTCTTCCGTGAAAGAGTTCTGAGGCTTAGTGAAAGAGTTAAAAACATACTCTATATATTCTTCGCATATATTCTTCAGTGAAAGAGTTTTGAGGCTCGGTGAAAGAGTTAAAAACATACTTTATATATTCTTCATATATATTCTTCCGTGAAAGAGTTATGAGGCTCGGTGAAAGAGTTAAACAGGTACCCTATATATACTTCAGTGAAAGAGTTCTGAGGCTCGGTGAAAAAGTTAAAAACATACTCTATATATTCTTCGCATATATTCTTCAGTGAAAGAGTTCTGAGGCTCGGTGAAAGAGTTAAAAACATACTCTATATATTCTTCAGTGAAAGAGTTAAACACGTACTTTATATATTCTTCGCATATATTCTTCGGTGAAAGAGTTCTGAGGCTTGGTGAAAGAGTTAAAAACATACTATATATATTCTTTGGTGAAAGAGTTAAACACGTACTCTATATATAAATCGGTGAAAGAGTTTTGAGGCTCGGTGAAAAAGTTAAACACGTACTTTATATATTCTTTGCATATATTCTTTGGTGAAAGAGTTCCGAGTCTCGGTGAAAGAGTTAAAAACGTACTCAATATATTCTTTGCATATATTCTTCGGTCTGCGGGTTGGGGTGGGCACGGGCGATCTGCAATCAGGTTTTCTGATATCAGGTGCACACATTCCTTATCTTTTTCTTTTTCTAATACATATTTGCTCATATAATTTCAAGTATGAATATTTCACCACAGTGACCAAAGATTACCAAGGGTAGACCTAGCACAATTACTCTATAAGGCCTTTATGAGTATATAGAGTCTTTAGAGAAACATAGAGAAGAAAGAGAAGCCAAGCTACAAAAAGAGTTAGAAGCCATGCTGGAAAGTAAATTTGCATCTCTTCAAGACACGATCCAAAAACAAATAGAAAATAAAATAGAACTTCTAGAGAATAAAATGGAGGCAATGGAGACTAGATTGCAGGTTATAGAAAAACAAAACCAAGATACTAACCAACTATCCAAGGAAAGATATGTTGATACTCTAGAGAGTCTTAAAATGAAAGACATTATTAAAGAACTAGAAGAAAAAGTTAATAGCCGCCTCACCCTAAATAATGTGGTGGATAAGTTAGATATCAAACCAATTAAAGATGAAATGAAAAAATTAATAGAATTAGACCACGAACATAACAAAAGGGCCTTGAACCTTATAATATTCGGTTTAAAAGAGGAAGTAGAGGAGGATACTTTAGCCTTAGCCCAGACAAAATTACATAATAGATTGCAAATTGAAACAGTGTGTCTCACAGAAGCAACAAGGTTGGGGATATTAACCGAGAATAAAGGAAGACTAATCCGCATAAAGTTCAGCTCCACTGATCATAAGTATGACATACTTAGTAAAACCTCAAGTCTAAAAGGAACGAGAATATTAATAAATGAAGATCTCATTCCAGAAGATCAAGCAGAATTAAGAAATGAGGTTCAAAAGGTAAAAGAAGCTAGAAAGGAAGGAAAATAGGCAATAATCAGAAATAGAAAAGCCTTTATTCGAGATAGAAACCAAAAAGATAGTAATCACTAGCAATTAAACATGCTCCGGATCCTTTCTTGGAATTGTCGGGGCTTCCCATGGAACAAAGGCCCTAAGCGAAGTTGGATTTCTATTGATGTTGATATTATTTTGCTTGTTGAAACTTGGGAGCACGAAGAATCTAAGGTCCCTAACATAGATGGCTTCACGCTATGGTTTACCTGGAATAAGCGATCCTCCCGTAGAGGCATTGGGGAATAACTTGTTACATTAAGAAGACCATCTCCCCTCATGCTAGGATTTATAAAAACGACCCTCACAACCAATATAGTTGGATAGAGATCAGAGACATTAATAATAAAAATTCCTACATAGCAATATGTTATTCCCCCCCATCAATTCTAACTTCTATAAGAAGAAGAATCTAGATAAAACTAACCCTTACAATGGTTTAGAGAATGATATTTCTAGCCTAAAGAATGATGGTAATATCCTTTTAATAGGTGACTTTAATGCTCAAACTTCAAACAACCAAGCTATTATTCTAAGCAATCATTCCAACTCTAATCCTCTTTGGTTAGACAAAGACCCTACTCTAGCTAGTAGTTACAAAAGGAGCTCTGAAGACCTTGGGGAAGATTTGTTTAGGTCAGAGCTAGTCAAGCTCTGTAGTGCTCAGGATCTCATAATTTGCAATGGTCTAAAGAAGTGGCCCAATTACAGCAAGATGACCTGCATCCATGGACTTGGTAGCAGTGTGGTAGGCTACGTTATTTCCGATCTCCCATTATACAACGAAAGAATAAATTTTGACATCTTAAATGACCACGAACCTGACTCTGGTCATAGGCCTTTACTTATAACTCTCAATTTTGTCATGCATAGAGTTCCCACAGAAAATAATACTTACAGCCAAAAGAACTTAATGTTTGATAGAAATAAAAATGATATCTTTCTAAATGAATTAAAAACTAATTTTCTTCCTTTATCTAGTATAGACAACATAGAAGACCTCTATCATAATTTTACTACAACCCTCTCATATTCTATTAACAAGTTCTCAATTAAAGTTTCAAATAATAAAAGAAATAGCAAAACCAATCCATGGTATGACAAAGATTGTAAAATTGCAAGAAGAACAATTAAGGAACTTGTTGACGAAACTCTTAAAATGGACAAGATAAAAATATACAAAGCCCTAACTAAAAGAAAAAAGAGGCAGTACATTCATCAAAGACAAGAGAATCTCTTACACCTCTCTAAGGTAGCTCCTAAGAAATTTTGGAGGCAGATTTTGACTAGGAAAACTAAAGATAATACTAAAATTGATTTTCACGATTGGAATTCTTATCTTAAAACTCTTTATGAATCTCCAAATGTCATGGATAATTTGGAAACCCTGCTCACAATGAAAGAAGTTTTCTCTTTAAAAGACATTAAGTTTGGGGTTAATCGCCTCGCTAATGGGAAAGATAAGGACATTGAAGGTTACCAGGTGGAAATATTAAAAATTGGAGGTCTTGTCCTCAACCCCCACATCCACAAGCTTTTCAATCAAGCAGTCAAGCAAGGGTTCCCTAAACCTTTGACTGAGAGCCTCATTATCCCTATTTTTAAAAGTGGGGATACAAATAACCCCTCTAATTATCGAACAATTATGATCAGCCCTCTCTTAGCCAAGTTATATGGTAGTATTTTGGAAAAGAAGTTAGGCATATGGCTTGAAAGTGAAGGTAAGCGGGCTAAAGGCCAAGCAGGTTTCAGAAGGCATCACTCAACAACAGACCACCTCGTTACGCTTAGGATCATTACGTAGGAATGTCGTAATGATAAATCCAATTTATTTTGTTGCTTTCTGGACTTTAGAAAGGGTTTTGATACAGTTCCTAGATACAACCTTTGGAATAGATTAGAAGAGCTAAAGGTTCCTCTCGAGTTGAGAGCTACCATTATAAGGTTATACGAGAATGTAATTGACAAGCTAAAGAGCAATGAGGGGTGGTCGAAAGATATTAAGTGTAACATCGGAGTTAAACAAGGTTGCCCCTTCTCCCCTACCCTATTTGGCATTTACATTGATAAGCTCAAAGGCTATTTAGAGGAAGCTAGATGTGATGGCACGATCTTAGCTGGGATAGTCGTCATCCTTCTTCTCTATGCTGATGATATTGTTCTTTTGGCAAGGTGCCCGTCTAATCTTGATAAGCAACTCAGGCTTCTTAAGGATTTATGCTCTACCATGGGTATGGCGGTTAACACTGACAAAACAAAAGTTATGATTATCAAATCTAAGAAGGACACTTACGCTAATTTTATGTATGACAATAATAACTTGGAGGAAGTGTATTCTTACAAGTACCTAGGAATTGATATTCATCACAAGCTCAACTGGAACCATAACATTGAGAAAAGGATTAATGGGGGGTGGAAAGCTTATTTTGGTCTTAAAAATAATTGTAAAACATCAAACCTTGTAATGTGGGATAAAAAGAAGTTCCTCTTTGAAACTTTAGTCACTCATGTTATCTTATATGGCTGTGAGGATTGGGGTTGCATCATCTCCAAAGAATCATGGAGAATGATTGAGCAAATCCAGAGGCGTTTTATAACTTATAACCTGAAAATTAAAAGTAATACACCCTATCCTATTCTACTTATAGAAGCAGGTATTTCCCCTATTGAGAGCCTAGCTATGATTAGGTTTCTGCTGTACAAGGACAAACTCAATAACATAGACGATCATAGACTTCCTAAGCTAGCTTTAAATTCTAGCCAAAACCACCTAAAGGCTATCGGGGGTGCATAAAGACACAAGGGCTAGTAAACTATTGGGAGATCAACAAGAATGATGCATTGCAAAACATAAATAACATTAAAGATATTGTTACTTCTAAGTTCAAAGAAAAAATGTGGTGTGAGAAAGAATTAGCAGCTAAAATAAAATTAAGTTATTATAAGAAGGTCATCAACCCCACCCTAGAAGATCAAAAGTATCTCTCTATTCTAACTAGCTCAAAGAAGAAAATTAATACAACAAAGATTAGAACGAATTCTCATGAGCTCCATACTGAAACACGTCGTTGGGCAGTTCCTAAAATGCCATGGATGGAAAGGATCTGCCATATATGTGAGAATAGGAACATCGAGGATGAAAACCACTTCCTCTTAGAGTGCCCTGCGTACAACCACATTAGATCTCAGTTTCACAATCTTTGTTACAATACTGACATTCCTAGCCTTTTACAATGTCAAAATTATAGTGAGCTCAGAAGGCTTCTCTCCAAGCTTTTTGAGCATAGGAATAAAATCTTAAATCAAAATAGATAATTTGTTTCTTTAGGTCCGATAGACCAATGTTTGGTCTCAGCGGACGTTAACCACCACCATCATCATCATCATCATATATATAAAGCCATAGAATTTTTTAATTATTTTGTTTTTATATTAAAAACGATGTAGTACATTTTATGAAAAATCAAATAAAATATATCCAAAATAACAACTAGAGTGAAAATCATTTAAATTTTAAAATATTAATATAAAAACAAACTTTAATCTACTTGTATAAAAACATATCTTATATTCCACAACCATTTTGTATATTAAAAATTTAAAATATTTTAAAACAATTTCAACAAATTTATTCGAAGTGAAATTGAAAATAAGCATGAAACTTACATTTCACAATTACTCTCTTAGTAAAGCCTTAAAAATAGTTAAAAATAATCCTAACACCTATGTACCGAGTCAAATTTATTAAAAGGACCTGTCTTCATTCAATACTTTGCTTATTACTATTTTAAAAATAATGTTAAGGAATGAAATAGGAAAATTATTTCTAACCACAAGCTTCCAAATTAAATTTTATATAGAGATGGATATTGCATGCCTCAACCAGTTTGTTCATCAACTTTAAAAGTATAAATTATGAAAAAGCGATCAATATTATTAGTTATTTTATTATTTAATTTTATATATAAAAAATATTTTATTATAAATAAAATATTATTTATCATTAAGATAATAATGAATTGAAAATAAAAATAATGTTGCGGACGTATAGGAGTGATGATAGGTAGTAGAGATTTCCACCCTATAATTAAGGAAATGCTTTAATTATATATGAATGATGTAAATCAATCAACACATTCTTTATTTGTGATTTGAGTTGTGAAATTTATAAAGTTTAAGTATTTTAAAGATTTTCAAAAAATTAGATATTTTTTATAAGATAAAATAAAAAATACATTTGAAAAAAGACCCGAAAAATTAGGAACTTATCCAAAACATTAAAACTTTATCATTAAAACGTAAAATATAATTATAAATATAATTAGTTAAAAATCAGATATATTGATAAATATGGGATTCAAACCTACAATTTCTCATAAAAAAAATTAAGGTCTGGCCTTGTGGGTATTGTAACGATTGGTGATCTATGTGGATGACAATCTCCTTTTCCATCAGATATTGTTTCCACTTTTTGACAACTTGTACCAAGGAATAGAGTTGGTTTTCATAGGTAGGGTAGTTGAGAATTGCCACATTAAACACTTCAGAATATTAGCGTATAGGCCATTCTCCTTGCATCAAGGCTAGTCCCATAACATATCCACTCGCATCTTCGTCCACATTGAATGATTGTTACAATTTTGGTGATGTAAGAACTAATGCTTGATTAATTCTCTTCTTCAACTCTTCAAAGGCCATTTGTTAATGTTTCCCTCACTAGAAACTCTTGCCACTCGGTATTATGGCATGGAGTGTTGAGGTTATTATTGAAAATAAGGCTATGAATTTCCTTGGGTACCATACCCCAAAAAAACTACTGACCTGCAAAACATTTGTAGGCACCTGCAACTTCATGATGGTCTCCATCTTGGAAGGATCTATCTTAAGCTCTCTTCGACCAATCACATAGCCTAAATAGACCAAAGACTATTATGCAACCTCACATTTATTGATATTTTACAATAGTTGGTGCTTCTTCAAAGTATCTAACACCTGCATCAAGTGTCAGATGTGCTCCTCTCATGTAACACTATAAACTAATATATTTCCTAAGTAAACAATAACAAAGTAATCTAGATAAGGTTGCAATATGTCATTCATTTCTCTCGTGAATATATCTAGTGCATTATATAGGCCGAATGGCATGAATAACTACTCATACAAATTGTGTCTGGTTTTAAAAGCAATTTAGGCTAGCTGTCTTCTTCCTTGACATGCACTTGGTGATACCCTGATTTTAAATCCAACTTGGTAAAGTATTTAACTTGTTGTAACTGATCCAATATATCATTAGTCTTGGGTAGGGGGGTACCTATTCTTGAATGTAATTTTGTTTAATACCATGTAATCAATTCACATTCACCAAGTCTTATCCTTATTTGGCACTATTATGATGGGTGACCCACATGGTGAGGTACTTGGTTGAATAACACTTTGCTCTAGCAGTCGTTGCAACTGCTTCTTCACCTCATTTTCTTCTAGATGTATTATGTTCTTATCCTTGAGACAATTCTTGGATGCAAGGGAACCAATGCCCATGGCATCTACAAGATTGATGAAAACTTTAAAATGAACAATTGAACAAGACGTTCATGAGAGTTGCAATGACTATTCTAATTTAGGAACCTATATCTTAAAACTAGGTTGGCCTGGACAAATGTAAATTGCAAGGCTTTAGGTTTAAGAGATTACTAGAAGCAAATAAAGAAAACAAGGCTTGTTCATTGAGGCACTTAATAATCTCAATTATTAACCCATGCAGAGGAAATGATGCAAAGGACAAGACAAATAGGTGAATGCCTGATATGGTGGAGTGCTCATTAAGATATTCAAACCAAAAACGTGAGTACCATTAATTATAGGTAAATTCATTGATCTAATTTAAATCAACCAGCTGCTACATTACAGTCATACCAGTGGAAGAAAAACATAATTGCATGATAATAAAATAGAAACAAGAACAAAGTTGCAATGTACTCAGTGTTGAAATCAAACTCACCTTTTATTTTCAGTTTCTTAGAGATTTTGTCATTACATTCTTCTCATGATTTACAGACTCTAAATCCATTGAAAATGTTGGTTTTAGATTTTTATCCTCTCCTCATGTTAGTTGTTCTTGATCAGTTACGGAACTGATTTTAAAGTAGTTATACAACTATTTATTTTTAAGAGGATTTTAGCAATTAAATTAATTACAAAATATTAATTCAATATTATACATATTGTATAAATAGCATATGTAATATTAGATTGCCTCTAAAATAAAATCTCGCCCCCTTTTATAATGTTTATAATACATATAGGTTGGTATTACTACCTTTATATATATATATAATATATAAACCTATATATATATATATATGTATATGAAATGGGGGTCACATGGGCCCAGTTGTACTCATTCATATGTCAGCAAACCATAGATGGTGTGGAAAAACCAAAAACAACTTTCAGACGGGTCCCTTGGCACTTAATGGGATTGATCAGTCAGAATGAATATGAGCCATCAATTTGGTAATGGATGGCTTCTTCTTTCTGCTCATTTTGAGGGGTTACCTCCTCATAAACATCGTGCACTTTACCTTGTGAGAGTTTCTTATGAAAAATTCATTGTTCAAACATGCAGGGATCCACCGGAAAATTGCGCGTCTTTATGTATTTTAAATATTTAGGCCCATTTGTGGGCTCCTCCACAAGTGTTCCTTGGTTTAGTGCTCGATCTGTTGGGCGCTACATATGTTGACATCAATGGTGGACCTATGGTGGTTATTGATTCAAACTTGGAGATTGGGAAGTACGACATAAGAATGTTTATAAAAACCCAATTTTTTCTCATCGTTGAATTTTATAGGAAGAATTATAGGAATTGTTCTTCATATGAAAAGAGATTATTTTTCAAACCAGATCCATAACATAATCAATATATGTTTCTTTCATCTTGCCACTCTTCCCAAATTGAAATGACCTTTCTTCTGATTTGATTACAAGCTCACGTTTTCCCTAAAAGTTTTTGACTTTTTTGGTTGTGCGGGATTGAGCTACACCAAACAACCAAATAACTTGTACAACTTGATGCTTGGCAATTGAGTGTTTAGAAAAAATTTGATATCATGCTTCACATGCCTATTGGGTGGCATCCCTTTAAGCTCCTAGAACACCCTCACCCCCCCAAAACTATGCTTGTAGCAACTCTTCTCGTTGTTGTCACTGTTCTTAGTTCACCCATCCACCGATGCCTTTGCTATTAAAAACTCTCACATATTTATTGTCTCTTAAAAATAATATCAATTTTTTTACTAGAACTAATAAATTTCTTAACTTGGTTAGAACTTATTAGTGAAATATTTAACTTTTCCTTATATGTGTTTATGATGAACAAACTTATGTTCTTGATGAGGTGGTACTAGTTGGCTCTCTTCATGAATATTGCATATTGCATGTGCATATAGGGACTCTCAAACACAACTTTTCATGCATCAAGTAGAACTACATCCAACTCTACTTCATCAATAAAATCAACATTGATAGAAAATTTGATTTTAGATTGAATGGTTACCTTTATCTCTACCAATTTATTGATTCATGCCAATGGATATGGGCTAGGATGGTCATGAACCTCTAAGGCATATTTGTTGACCAAATCCTCTGCTATGATATTTTCCTATGAACCTAAGTAAAAAAAAGCATCAATCTTTGTATTTTTTACAAGTATTTTTATATGGAAGATCTTGCTCATCTCCTGTAATGCCCACTCCCTTATCTTATTGTGCTACATTAGGTTATTAACCTAGTTTATGTGAGATTTCTTGATGTGATATACCATGGTAATGTTATTAGTATATATATGAGGTATGTGTATGCAAGGTACATGACCACACCTCACACAAATATGTTAGTATTCTATGGTTTATTATGTTAGATGATTAATTAATGGTCAATCATGAATAATGATTAAGATATGATTAACCTTGAGCTTGATTAATGATTCATTAATTGGTGAACCCTTAATACAGATTTAGAATTAGTTAATTAATTATATTTTTTCATGATATTTAAATTAATAAGATTGTTATGAATCTATATATTTGACTGAAATTTAAAATATATTATTATATTAGTTATTAAGGGGTAGGTGGGTCAATCGACCACCAAACGAATTACCTAGGGATGGTAGGGTGGGGTGAAATGACACAAGGGGTCGTTGGGCTCGAGGATGGTATCAAGGGGCATTGCTTGATGGATGGAGATAAGTTTGGGGGAGGATCGTGAAGGTGGGGGGGGGGGGGGGGGCGCTGCTTTTGTTTTGGTGGGGAGAATTATGGAGGAGGGGGGATGTTTGTCATGGGAAGTGGAAAAGGAGGTTCAAGAGAAGGTTAAAGGAATTTTTCAACAATGAAGTTGATTAGGAGGGAGACACTAGGAAGGTATGGGATTAGGAACTATGGCACATTATGGCTATGGCCTTCAAATAGGTTCGGATGATATGGAACTTGTAAAGGTTTTATTGGCTAGGAATCCAGATAGGATATTCCTACTTGACAACATGGGATATTTAATCATGTGGTCCCAAGAGGATCACCACAATTGAGCCACCATAATCAGATATTTGTCTTGCTAATTGTTTTTTCAAATGAGTTAACTTCTCATGAATCAAATTGTGTTTTTTCAAAATATTCTATTAGATATAATAATGAAAATATGTTTTGGAATGAATAAAAAAAAATATGCAATAGAAAAAAAAAATATTTTTTTCCCTTGTTGAGTATTTTCTTTATACAAATTTGAGGCCCTAAGAAGGGGGTCTCACTCATGATATTGGATCCCATATTTGAATTCTCGACCTTTAAATCCACCATCAACATCCTTAATCCTATCCTAATAAACAAAAACACACATGGTATTAGATCCCATATTTGAAATCTCGACCTTAAAACCCACCATGACCACCCTTAATCCTTTCCTAATAAACAAAACAAAAACATAAGTTAATCAACTCTTAGAAAAGAAGGAGGGTTAATTTACTAACTTGGAAAGAAATTTATCATGAATGAAAATATTTTCACCAAAACTACATGACGAAAACAAATCGTAAATTATTCAAACACTGAAAGGAATTTTGCGTGAGGAAGACAATTTCCCATCATGGAGACTGACATCCTCACATACAAAATTTATAAGATATATAAATGAGTGTAAAATCCAATTTCTCAAAAGAACAATATCATGATTTTTCACAAGATCATTCTTGTCCTGGTTGAAGAGAGAATGTCAATCTTAAGTCATAGTTATTGTAGTACAACATCTTAACCAATAAGGACTATATTACACATATAAGCTATAAAAAAGGGGAAAAAAGACACAAGTTTCATCTTACCTCTAAATTTGATGAAAAATCTTATTTGAGGTATTTAGATATATAGGTACAAAATAAATTCTCAAGATCTAGATTTGTAACCAAGGTTGCATGCATAATAAAGATTTATGAAAATAATAATTGGGCTTCCTCTAAAGTAAAAAAAATATGAGCTTTAAAAGAATCAAAATTAAATTTTGATAAAAAAATGGGGGTATTTTGATGGATAAAGTTGAGGTGGTCCTACTATGAGTCAAGTTGTGGTCATTCTATTTATGAGTTTATTGGGTGATTAGGTAGACTCCTCAACACTTAATTGTCAACCAGAGGGATTCGTAAAATTAGAGGCGAAGCAAAGGAAATGCCAGAAATGATATGAAATTTTCTTAACTCTGTTCCTACTTCCTTAATTACAACCTTGCAGAATCGAAAAGAAAAGATCACTCGACAATTTACACCAAAGAAATTCTAGTGCTGGAATGTGAAAGAATGTAGTTTTCTGGAAAATTAGATGAAAGGAAATTTCAAAACTCTTGTAAGAAATCATGACTAATTGAAATGGAAATCTATTTCTATCTTTAGTATAGTTTTATGTCAGATTAATAATTGGACCCTTGAAGATGTCTGACTTCTTTATAGATCTTTCTCCCTACACTACATTGTTATTTATGTACTCCTACAATATTATTGCACTAGTACCAAAACAAAGTTTATATGATGGAAGTATATTTTACAACTTTACTGAAGATTTATGTCCTCATGCAGGGGCTCTAAGCCTCGAGACTAGAGCACTCTGTTCTTGTATCAAGATATTGGTTCCTGTATCGGAACAGGGATTCCTGCACCAAGTTTTCAAATCTCTTTTATAAAAGAATAAAGAGTGTGTTAACTTAAGGAAACAATTTGCAAAGGTGAATAGAACTATTAAATAACTTCCACAAGAAGAAAGATGCTTCAACCCAACTTAACTTCAAAATAAGAATTAATTTCTAAAGTCAAAGAACACTTTTATTCAATCAAGGAACTCCTTCATGCAACTAAAGTAATCATCTAATTGTGACAACAGGCTTTATCTTCGTAATAGCTATTCACACATATCTGATCTGCCTTTTTGACCTTCTTAATTCAGAAAAGGCTCTCCTTCAAATAATTAAATATAAAGTTCGATCCTTCCCTTAAAAGTATAAAGTTCAAGTACAGATTAATGTGTTATAAAAACGTTCATTCTTTAGTTACCAAAGCATATCTAATTTAGGATATCAAGAATACTTCTTAAAGATGAACACTCACTTGCAGAAATGCATCAAGACTCTTATGACAGAAAATAACGAAAGACTTCTGTTGTAATGAAGCAAAGAAATCAATTGGAAGAACTATAAATGCACTAGTACAGGAATAACATGCTTGCATGATCCAGGCACACCATGGATCCGCCACACAATAGTTATGAATGAAATCGAACCTAAACTTTGTGGAAGAATGAAATCATCTATTTAATTCACACCTTGCATTAAACGAAATCAACACACCTTTAATGAGAAATAAGAATGCGAGGGAGAACGAGATGGGTTGGTTGGGCCCTAGCCAACCAACTCATTTCCCTATTTAGGAAAATTGGAAACTCAGGTCTCAACGATGCATCAACACAAAACTAAAACACATGATTGAAATAACATGGCAGAGTCCCTTTATATTAAATCTCATAATCAACAAATGTACATGATGAAATTGAATCCATCCCAGAACAAGGGCGATACGAGAAAAATTACAAAATACCACAGTCATAGTAGCATTGCTATAGCTATCGCCTACTACCATTTTCTATCTAAATCCTACGTTATATACATCCTTTAGGCCTGCTGTCGTAACCAATTTGCATTCAGCGTTACAATCTAAGCCTTTCGGCTGTCATGAAATAACAACAATATTACATGCTAAGCCTTTCGACTGTAACAAAACGCTAAAATTGAGCATTCGGTCGATGACCTAATCTTTATCATATCCCTGACTTATCTCCACTCCGAGCCCAACTCGAGATGACTGATTCTGATCAAGATGTCCGCATTGGGTAGTGAGCTGCCACAGAAGTTTAGGATTCGCCAGCGATGCAGGTATCCTGCTTGCACTTGACCATGCTAAAGAAATGATTAATATGTTGCTTACCAAATACTTTAGGAAGGAAGATATTAGTTGCAAAGAATATTAAAGGTATAAAATCTATAAAAACAGTTAATTAAGCACATTTGTAACCCTTAAATATGAAAAATAAAGCTAGTGCAGGAAAAGGCACGATTCTTGGAATAGTGTTGTGTTGTAGCAGCTACAACCACCCTCCAAAATTTTTCCTTAGCTTCGTTTTGGAGCCTCCCTTGCAGGTTTTCACAACAGCTTTCCTTGCTTCGTCAAGTTCACAAGCTTCAGTGTTTTTCTTGCATAAAGGTAGCCTATTGATCACAACTCGATGCATTCCCCTCACAGGCTGATCACCTGGACTTGGTCAAGCTATAGGCTGAGCATCTCCTCCAAGAAATTGCGCAATTATGGAGAGCAACCAGCCTTCCCTCCAGAAATTGTGCAATCCTGTTTGGAAACCTACTGGGCTCTAGAATTGCACAATTCTGCTAGTCCACCCTCACCGAGAAAATTGCGCAATTTTCCTTAGCAGGGTTGCTCATTCAAAAATTTGTGCAAATCTGGGCACTAGTTAGGTGCTCTACCTAGAAATTGCACAAATCTCCTGGGTAGCCGGCCCAGCTCCCACTCAGAAATGCGCATTTTCTCCTAGAATTCGAGCAGTCTCTTGCATGTGCAACTGAGTTGACTGGTTTGCTCCAAGACCGAGCAAAACTGACTTGCATGCATGGGATACTTCTCCCAAGGTAGCATGCAAATGTATCCCTTCTGCTAGGGATCTATGTTTAGAAGTTGGGGGTTACATGCAAGGATCATTTCGGAAACCTCCCACCAAGTGTCGCTTTCCCTAGATTTGTGGCATGCACGTCACAACCTCGATGTTATCAAAACTCATCAACCAGACATCATAGAGCTCATTCCTCACATCAACCTTGCATCTTTGACATCCCACGTCACATCTAGGAGTTGTTGGCACACTCAACTCAACTATTTTCGGGTAAGCCCGCTTTCCATGACTTGTGTTGCATTTCTGGCGCTTTTTGTGTTTCGCTTCGTATGAATGTTGTTTGCTTGATTTCAGTGAACACATGCTGTCATTTTGATACATATTAGCTTGTATTAGCACCATTTTAGTTTTCGTTGACATATCACTGTTGTCGCATGCATGAAACTATTTTTCACGAACGGTCGTCGATTTGACGACTCGCCTCACCCACATGCATGTTGTTCCATTTTTAGAATCTATCATTCACCTTTTTCATGATGATCATTCACTTATGCTTACGCTCAGTATGACCATGCATTCACACTCACATTTTATTTCAGTTGCTAGTGAGTGAGTCTGGGAAGGAAGGAGCCTCACCAAGACATCATTGCGCAATCTTGAGAGGCAAGGATCTGTCTTCCTCTTAGGAAATGTGCTTTTCTACCCAGCAGTTGTTCCCCAAACCTTCTTTGCACAATCCTAAGGGACAGTGACTGTTGGCCAAGAAAATTGCACAATGCAGTCACTGAGCCTACAACCATTGCTAGCTAAGATTGCGCATTGTGCAATTCCAGTAGTTAGCAGCCAGACTAGACTGTGCATTGCATAGTTCCAGTAGTCATTCAGTTGCCCAGTAGCCCAGATTATGCCTTGTGCAGTCTTGGCAGTCAGTCTCCTGACCTCCTAGCCGAAATTGTGCAACCTTCATGATTAGTCACACAAGTATGTTGCAAGTCAGTTCTCAAGTTCAGTTTGGTTTCCGACTGACAGATTGCTTGCCATGAGTGTTGCCATGTCTCTAGGTATTTTAGGTGTTCATCTTACCTATCAGCAGTGCAGGTACAATGGTTTCCAAGAGGGTGGAATCGAAGACACCATTCAAAGCACACCTAGAGATGTAGTTGAGCAAATGTCTATGAGCTTGCCTACTCACGAATATATCAAGTTGTTCGTAGACAAGAATATCAAGATATCACAATGAGCAGAATCATGAACAACAGCTGAAGGCAACATACCAAAAACAAGATATGCAGTGAAAATAGCAAATGCAACGAACAGAGTGAATGCAGTGAATACAACAAACACATCAAATGCAACAAACACAACGAATGCAGTGAACGTAACGAATGTAGCGAACGTAGCGAATGCAATGAATGCAAGAGGAAGGTTGTTGATAACAGAGAGGCGGAATAAAGTTGCAAGATCAATCAGATCCAGTGATGATGAAAGCAACTTTGGAGAGTCGGGCTATGAGGTGATTGCACAACAGAAAGATCATGCAAAGATAGAGAATGAGACAAAGAAGGAGTTGCATATGCTGAAGTAGTAACTCAAGGAAGCACATGAAGTTGCACAGACGGATGAATGAGTTGTAGCAGGAACAAGAACAACAGTAGGTGCAACATGCACTCATGGATGAAATTGCGCTCGTACAAGTTAAAGATCCATCCCAACAGCTGGCACGAAGCAGACATGGTGAGAAGTGTTGTCGATCACATGCAAGGGATTCAACAACACACATGTCATTGTGTGCATGCATGTGATCCAACCCATTTAGCACACTCACCAAGGTGAAGACAATAAGAAAGTCTAGTTGGAGCTGAACATGTACTTCGGCAAGTTGATGCACATGACCACCAGCAAACACTTGAAGACCATCATGGACACTATGCATCAGTGTGTGCTAGTTCAACCACGACCAAGAAGACCATGCGCATGTTAGCAGATGAGTTGGATAAAGGAACCGAACCAATGCACTGGTTGCAACAAAGGCAAGAGTTTGCTTCAACAAGATTTCACCATTGGGTGCATGCACACCATCACGGACGACCAAGCTTGGCATCAACTCACCACCTTTACCATCACAAGCATGTCAAAGAGTTGGTCTCATCATAATGGACCTAGTGTCAGTGTTGTCTTACATTGCTTTCTCAAGCCATTTTGTCTCACACATGTGCATTGTAATGTTAAGTCATTTCAAGTGTAAGTCAAGTGTCAATAGTTGGATGTAAAAATCATAAAGTAGGTGAAGAGTCATGAGGGTAGTTGATCTATCACAAAGGGGAATGTCAAGGGTCACCCCATCCTTTGCAATAAATAGTTTGTCATAACTCATTGTATAGTCTTTTTGGTTAGCCAAGCTTCTGATAAGACTATATTGAAATGAGTTTGGATAGTATTGTAATGTGCCTTGGCTTCTCCACTGTACGGAGCTAGTTCATCTCTTTAGAGGAGCAGGTGGATGTGGCTATAACGTTCCATTGTTGGGGCTAGAAGGTTTACAAGGATGTATTATATGATTGGAGCTTACACTTCTTTATAATAATAAGAGCCAGCACGTTTTCATGCCTATGTTGTTGTTGTAGTTGGACAGTTCTGGTTGTTGTAGCAATGTATGTTGTTTAACTTATGTAGTTGTGTATGAATTGTTTTGTATGCAATTATATGAATCTTGTTGCAAATGTGCTGTCGATTTAACTATCACTTTGGATTGTTGGCTGACCTTCTTTCTAGCTGTGATGCATCTTCGCTTATGTGTTTCCTTCCCAACTTAGTACTGTTACATGTTGCCAAGAGGTGCACTCATCTCAACCCACCTGTGTTAGAACCTCTCATGCACCTTCCTTGACTCATTGCAGTGGTCACACCCTTGCTACCAATGGAGTTATCTTACTTGCCTATGTGCAACATCATGGTCAAGGCATTGCTTTACGACCCACTACTGAGACTCCTACACTAAACGTTCTGAGGCCTAACTGGGACTTCTTACCGGGGAGAGCCCCTTACATGTTGGCGGGTCCAACGCCGTCAACATGCCATAATAAGGAGGTTGTGAGGTTAAAAAAAATGTCTAAGGTTATGATTTTGAGGTAGGAAAGGGGTTTAAAATGAAGAAATTTAGCGTACCAACATCCGCCCCTCCCTATGTTGTTGTGGGTCCTCACACAACCTTTACTTACTACAAAAAACCAAAACAAAGTAGCCTCCCTTCAATTATGAACTTGTATGCTGATCCCTGGTTTCACTGTCTTAGCCTTCCTTCTTTGAGCCTTCTTGAGTTTCTTGGTCACCTTTCTAAGACGTTTATAGCACTTTGAGGCTCAGAATTACCATATCTTGTCATGTCTTTTCTGCTCCTTCACTTCTCCTTCCAACTCTACATTCATTTTCTTCTGCACTATATTATGCTCTTTCGTGGCTTGGTTTAATATCTCCAAGCTGTAAACATGCTGCTTCAGCTCTTCTATCCTACTGTTTAGACAGAGAGTGGAGTTTTCTACTCCCAATTCCTTTGGTGCATACTTCTTGGCAGTCGATTCGAAACATGTGGAAACATCATCAGGGTCATGGTTATCCTGGCAACCCAGTTCATGTATTTCAACATCGTCAAGGGTTTCAATACCTGGAGTTTCAATGTCACTAAGGGTTTGAGTACCCTGCACATTCACTTTAGCAGGGGTTTCAGTGTTAGGAAAATAGCTCACAAAAATATAGAAAAGATAGATCAATGCCCTAGAATTCAGCCTCTTTGAGGGGGCAAACTCCTTTACATTACACAAATGAACAATTCTTCGATGATACAAATGAATGAACCTCCCTTGTATATATATGAGTCTAAGGGGTCACAATATAATCAAGCCAACATAACAGTAATAACATAAGGGCACAAAAATATCAATAGTTGGTTTCTATGGGGCATACTAATAACAATATGGGGACAATAGGGGCACAATAATAAAAATAAGGGATACAATGCCAATAGTAATGGGGGAATCACTAATATTATAGGGGCCTAACATTCAGTACCTGGAACTTCAAAATAATTAATGGATTCAGTGCCTAGAACTTCAATATTATCAAGGGCCTCAGTACCCTAATCATCCACCTTACCAAGGGTTTCAGTACTTAGAACTTCAAAATTATCCAGGGCTTCAGTGTCTTGTGCCCTATCATCCATCTAACCCTTTGTCGGGTATTTGCTTGCACTCAGCATCATTTTTCTCTTCTTCATCCTATGAAAGAAGACTGACAAGGGTATGTCATCTTCCTTCTCTACATATTGTCTCCTCAGCGAGGTTATTGTTACCTGGTGAATTAGCTGATGAGTCGTCCAATAGTATCAAAGAGGTTGACTAAACATGACCTGCCCTTGAAGAGGTAGTCCTTCTTCTGGCTGACCTCCTACTCTCAATAGGGCACAACGTTAGAGTTTCTGATTTCTCTTCCTTGTTTGCACTCTTCTTCTTAGTCAACTTCCCTACGCCTCGTCCTTGAAACTCCTTTAAAAATTCTTCCCAGGTCACGTTTTTAACTTCCAGTTCTTTCTTGATTAAAATTGCGATCAACCTGTGGTGGTATAACTTATAGGCAACCTGGCTTGACTTTCCTCTCTAAACACCTTTTGACATTTTTTCGAAGCTCCTGAGCAGATAATAAGGAAAATTAATGATCTGACCAGACTCAAAATGAAAGAGCAGTCATATGTGATATAGGAAGGTCAGTATAACGAACCTCGCACGTAAGAAACTTCTGTAATACATAAAGGAC
Source organism: Pinus taeda (assembly GCA_000404065.3). NCBI lineage: Eukaryota > Viridiplantae > Streptophyta > Pinopsida > Pinales > Pinaceae > Pinus > Pinus taeda. Next base: position 131,579 of record APFE030872723.1, read on the forward strand.
ATCCTTCCAATTTCCAATCATAACATTACGCTGGAGACTATTCTTCCAATCCACCTTTTGCTTTGGGTTGACCATGAATTGGCACCACAACTTCTTCTCTATCTTCTCCTTCTTAAACCATTGTTCTCCCACCGTTGGTAACCTATAGTCTAACATATGGACTCCTTTGTGACCGCAAATTCCAATGAACCAACCTTGGCTCATCTTCCATCAAAAGTCTGGAGAAATGCTAGTGCCACGGTTGAGTTAAATCCATCAAAAGTTTGCAGAAACGGGAGGAACCCGAATTCCTACAATATTACAGGACTGTTTCTATACTTATAGGCATAATTTCTCTGTTTGAATTCACCCAATCTCTATCTAAAACTTTGGAAGTGTATTACAATATAAATTGTAGGAATTTACAGGGTAAGTTCCTCAGACAGAACACCAAAAGGACACCGCTCACAAACAAATCACAGATCAATACACCAGTATTTTGATGTGGTTAAAACCATGAGAGAGGGAAACAGTCCACGGCCTGCGCCAACGTGGCTACTACAGGCAATTTATTAATAAAAGAATGAAAATTTACATAAGATTCTCTCATGCACGATTAACCTACAAATGACCCTCCATGCGCTTTAAATAGAATTCATGGACCAATCGGGTGTCAAGCCACGGATCAAGTGTCGGTAATACCGAGGAGAGAATGAACCGTCGGATCACTACATATCGTGACCGTCGGATTGTAAGTTACAAAATGTACAACGGTAAAGAAACACACTTTACCTAACTCTAAACCTAACTCTATACTAGACCAAGTTGAACTTAACTAATTCCTATGTGTCGGAATATCCTAACATCCCCCCTTAAGAACAACTTGGGATAGGATTGAAGGATTTACAAATATGACACAATAGGAGAAGGAAGGAGGCACTAGAGCCTATCCCCCCTTAGTGACAACTTCCTGAACTCCAAGCATATATCGAAGTTTAGTGAACTTCGCCTCTGTGAGAGCCTTTGTGAAGATGTCTGCAACCTGATCATCTGTTGAATAATATTGCACTTCAAGAACATGGTCATGAATGAGCTTTCTGATGAAGTGCATGTGTAGTTCAATGTGTTTGCTGCGCTGATGCTGAACTGGATCTTTGCAAAGCTGAATGGCACTTTGATTATCACACCAAAGTGTAGTCGGATGCTGCTGCTCAAAGCCAAATTCTGATAAGATCTGACGAAGCCACAAGGCTTCCTTACTAGCTTCCACGGCACCACGATACTCTGCTTCTGCTGACGAAAGAGAAATGGCAGCCTGTTTCTTACAAACCCATGTAATAGGTCCTGAACCAAGAGTGAAGACATAACCGGCAGTAGACTTCTGATCATCAGGGTCACCAGCCCAATCAGAATCAGTGAAACCAACTAATAGAGGAGTTGCTTTGGCACTGTAATGAATCCCAAACTGTATTGTACCTCAAACATAACGAAGTATTCTTTTAGCTGCTTTCCAATGACTTTCAGGGGGGTTTTGCAAAAAACGAGCAACAAGGCCAACAGCAAAGGAAAGGTCAGGACGAGTATGGGTTAAATACAAGAGTTTTCCCACAAGTTGACGGTATAAGGTAGCATCAACTTCAGGAGAAGTACAAGAGACTGAAAGTTTGACTCCAGACTGAAAGGGAGAAGGGACTGGATTACATTCTTCATGTGAAAATGACGAAGAATATCACAAGCATACTTGGACTGGGAAAGGGAAATACCCTCCTTGGATTGCAAGACTTGAAGACCGAGAAAATAGTGTAAGTGTCCTAAGTCTGTCATTTCAAATTTCTTTTTAAGGCTGGACTTCACATGGTTTATAAGGTTGGGATCACTACCAGTAAGAATAAGATCATCAACATAAAGAACAAGGATGATAAGAGAGTTGCCCACTTTCTTGGTGTAGACAGTATTGTCAGAATAACACCTAGAAAAGCCAGATTCTAAAAGAAAGCTATCCATTTTGGCATACCAAGCCCGAGGAGCTTGCTTGAGACCATAAAGAGATTTCTTAAGTCGACATACAAGGCTGGAGTCTGTTTGGATGAAGCCAATGGGTTGTTCCATATAGATTTCTTCATGCAAGTCCCCATGCAAGAAGGCAGATTTAACATCCATCTGATGGACTTCCCATTTTAAAGAGGCAGCAAGGGAAAGAACAAGGCGGATAGAGTTCATTTTGGCAACAGGGGAGAAGGTTTCAGTGTAGTCAATGCCTTCAACCTGTGAAAAGCCCCTAGCAACAAGACGAGCTTTATGTTTATCAACTTTCCCATCTGGTCCATACTTGGTTCTGTAAACCCATTTACATCTAACAAGTTTGCGTCCCTTTGTAGAGGAACAAGATCCCATGTATCATTTGCCAACAATGAATGATATTCTTCATTCATAGCTGTTTCCCAATGTGGATGGCTTGAAGCTTCTGCAAAAGTGTCAGGATCATGATTTACTGGAGCTTGAGCCAGTAAAGAAGAGGCTCTTTCAAACTGAGAACGTGTACGTCGATGATCTGTAGGATCACCGGCAAGATCACCTGCTTCATCCCTGAGTACTTGGAACCCACTTGGAAGTTGAGGATCGCTAAGAAGGTGGGGGAGATCATCCTCATCATCTGAGAAGAATGTTCTCAAAATAGAAGAGATAGGAAAGGGGCACATCCGCGACAGTGCTCGCAGGCCGATTTATTTTCATCAAATTTTACATCTCTTCTAATGATAACATTTTTTGGACTTAAATGGAATAAGTCTATAACCTTTTACATCTTCAGAATATCCAACAAAAGTACATTTCTCACTCTTAGGTTCTAAAGCTTTATGCTTTTCATCTGGAATATGGGCCCATGCTTCACTTCCAAAAATACGAAAGTGACTTACATCTGGTTTAATGGAACTCCAAGCTTCTTCTGGAGTGATATTCTTTAGAACCTTAGTAGGAGTGCGATTTATTATATAATTTGCACAATTAATTGCTTCGGCCCAAAAACTAAGACTGAGTCCTTTAGATTGCAGCATACAATTAGCCATTTCCTTTAAGGTGCGATTTTTCCTTTCAGCTACACCATTTTGTTGTGGAGTGTATGGAACAGTATGTTGCATTTGAATTCCATTTCGGTGCAAAAGTTGATGAATGTGTTTTTAACATATTCTCCACCATTATCAGTTCTTAGCTTAAGAATTTGATGTCCAGATTGTTTTTCAACAAAGGCTTTGAAGGCCAAAAATATGTTAAATACTCCGCTCTTGAGTTTTAAGAAGTATACCCAAGTGCGTCTGGAGAAATCATCAATGAAAGTTAAGAAATACTTGCAGCCAGAGAATGAAGCAACAGGAAGTGGAACACATAAATCACTGTGCACAAGCTGTAAAGGGGCTGAGGCGTGCCAAGAGGCACGTTTGTCAAAACTGTCTCGATGATGTTTTCCGAGTACACATCCGGAACAAACACCATCTCTGCAAGATACCATAGGAAGACCTGTCACCATGTTTTCTTTACATAGATGCTGAAGGGAGCGATAGTTTAAGTGACCAAATCGCTCATGCCAAAGTTTGCTCACTTCATCATTATGAGCAACAAATACTGAAGGAATATTTGATGACCCAAAGTTGTGAAACTTATACAACCTTGTGGAATCATCAGCAATACCAGTAGCTAGAATCTGTTTAGGATCTCTTAGATCCTTGATTACAACATCATGAGGTGAAAATTCGACAATTTTACCTTCACCTGAATGAGTTATCTGATATACAGATAGAAGGTTGGAGGATAAGGTTGGAACACATAATACATCATTAAACTGACCATTGTCTAGATGA
>APFE030872723.1:159678-172841 GCA_000404065.3 Pinus taeda
ACTATGTTTTTTTTATTAAAATATTTGATGTATGATTTACTTCCAACATGTTGATGTTATTTGAGAAATTTTGGTATGTGGATATCAGGTATGTTAATACGATGATTAGGATCACATGTTTATATATGTGATTTTGTTGTATGATTGGATGAAAACTAACTTGAAGATTGGAAGGAGGCTGTGTGATAGTCAAAGATCCATGCTAGTAACTGGCTAATGTCAGGACATTGAATGAGTAATGGTATAATGTACATAATATCGTGTATTAATTTATATGCACAGTGATGAAATTGGGTAGGGTGTATACTGCAGGTAACATGACTAGCCGACTGAATAATTTGATGACAATCATCTAGAACAAATATCATAGTGTGGTCAATGTTAGGGTTTTGACCCTAGTTCTTTAAGGAGAAGTATATTATTTGAGGAGGGTTGGAAGCATATACCACCATATAACCTCCAACCCTTGAGTCATGGGAGGTATGTGATGGAAATGATCCCCTAGACATGTGATGATGATTGTTGATTTCCTATTGGGAAGGTTAGGTCAATATACTAGATGCTTCCACAATTTTGGTTCTACCAATGGTTAGATCATTATAGCCAATTCCATAATGTATTGTAGTAGAGGATGCATAATATGGGAGTAGAAGTAGGTTAGGGAGGATGGGAGTATATAGGTTAGGTCTGAACTCTATATGGGAGGTTCATTATTCTTATACTTATATTAGCTTATAAGAGATATTTCTCATTGTTCGATTATGTTTCATTTTCTTTTTTACTGCTTGGTAGTTCTATCCTCTTAACTCAAACATCGAGAAGAACCTTTCTGAAGGAGGGGTGTATTTAATTCCCACTCCCTTATATTATTTTTCTATGTCATTTTTTTGACCTAACCATCATGATATTTCTTAATGTGATGTACCCTATTATCATTATTAGTATATATACAAGGTATTTGCATGCTAACTAAATACTCACACCTCAATAGGAATATGCTAGTATTCTATGACCTATTATGCTAGTCTATTATTAATTAACCATTAATATTTATTAATGATTAAGATGGATTAGTGATTAATTAATTTATTAGCGCTTAACCCTTATTTATAATCAATTAATTTATTATATAAACATGATATTTAAATTAATCAGATTCTTAGAATCTGTAGATTTTACTCAACAGATAAAATGATATATATTAATTTTTATTTAATATTTAGGGGAGAGTGCATGAATTAACCACCCAAGGAATTAACTAGGGATGGTGGGGTAATTGGAAAGGATAATAGGGGGTGGGTTGTGTTGGGATTGAGGATGATATTAGGAGGCATTGATTAATGGAGGGAGAGAAGTGTCGAAGAGAAGCATCAAGGGGCAGACCCTTTTGTTTTGGTGGGGAGAGTTTTGGAAAGGGTGGGGGGTAGAATGTTTGTCACAAGAAGTAGGATAGGAGGGTTGAGAGATGGAGAAAGTATGTTTTCAATAATGAAGTAGATTAGGAGGGAGCCATCGATAAAGTGTTGGGTTAAGAATGTGGACACACTACAACTATGGTTTGGACTTGGGCTTAGATGGTTACGAAATCTATGGAGGTTTCATGAGCTAGGAAGGCAAACAATATCTTTCTATTTGGAAGGGAAACATATTTCATTAGGTAGTCCCAAGAGGAGCGAGGAGCACCCCAACTAAGGCACAATAATCAATTATTTACCTTCTTAATTTCTAGTGTCAAATTATTGAATTTCATGTGAATCAAATTGTTCTAGTTCAGAATATGATTTTAAATTTTATAATATATATATGCATATTAAAAAAAATATATATTTATTTTGTTGAGTATTTCTTTATACAAATGTGAGAACCCAAAAATGGAGTTTGGAATTTCCTTCTCGTTCTATTGAGGAAGGATACTTAGATTAACCTACTTCTACACTAATTTGTAAACAATCTTCTCTTCCATGTCAGGGTTGTTGTCCACCTTGTTTCTCAAGTTTGTCGCTATGAGATTTGTATTCTTCCCATCTTCTTCTGGTTCTTTAGGTTTAGCTTTGGATGAAATTTCCATCACTCCTCCTCTATGTGGACAACAACGTTTGAATGTTTGCTAGGATCTTTCCACTCATCTTATATGTCATATTATTCTTGTCCTTTTCCCATTTTCACTTCTTCTTCCATTCTTTGGAAGCATCCTAGTGTTCCTTCTACTTTGAACCACTCAACTTCCCTTTCTTTTGGCCTATTTTTTCTAGGTATTATTCTTGTACACAAGCTCCATGCACTGCTATGGGCTTGAACAACATCACTTGCTTTCACAAATGGTTTTATACCCCCTAAATACTTCTGGAGAACATCTAATTTCTTGGGAGATATGCCAAATATTATTTCCATCTTCCTAAATTATGTGGTGTAATATTGTACACCTTTCCCTCTCTCTACCTCACATAATGCCACTAGATCCACTAATCCTTTACATAAGTGATAGCGTAGAATTGGAACTTTAAGATATTTTCAAATCCCACAACTTAGTGAGTGGGGGATTCGTATATAGCCTAATAGTTTCCATGTGGATTTCCTAAGAAGTTGAGGAATGCCATCTAATTTCAAACAAGCAAATAAAATTTTTTATTCGTCATCTATGTTGTCAAAACTAATGTATACCTCTAACTACTGCAACCAATTATTTAATTTAAAATCATCAATGTCACCATTATATGGCTTAATGTCCATATTTTCTTCCATTTTAAAGAGGAATTATGAATGGTTAATGGAGTTCAAACTTGGATTCTCTTTTTTCGTGTTATTTCTTGGACTCCTGTAGATTGTTTTCCATGCTACCATAAGGATTTCCATATTATGAATGATATCCATGATTGTAATTCCAACCTTTTGAACCTATCCTCTATATGATCTCAAGGGATATTACAAATGGATCGATTTTCCATTCTTAGCGTTTCCTAGTTTCTTGTTCAAACCATTTCCTAGATCCCTTGCAATTACCCTCAAAATTTTCAAAGAAGTTTGGGTCTAATACCAATTTTATTTGTAAAATATCATGGATATTCCATTAGATAGTTCATCACAGTAAATCTATTATAGTAAACATAAATCTATACTATCAAGGGTTAATCTTTTGTATTCTAGATCTGTAATTATTGTTTTTTTTTGTTTATGCATGAAATAAATAAAATGGAGAAAATAGAGAAGAAGTAAACAAACCCACTCACAAAGTATAATGAACACCAATATATTCTCTAGGAAACCCTTTTGTTATAAACCCATCTTGAAGGTTATGTTTCTTTTCTACCTCTTTCCCTGAATGGAAATTTATGGGCCTCCCAAATAGGTATAATTTAAGGCCCATTTGACCATCCTTTGTAATATTTAACCTTTCCTTCTACATGTGATAATTTATTTTTCAACTTATTTATGTTTCTAGGAGGGTTAGGAGATAAGTGCTATATCGTGTGGGCCTTATTCTTTAAATGTGCAAGATATTGAGGATACCTTAGGCAAATCACACAAGAGTCTAGCAAGATAAGATTATGGAGATTGTCCCCTGCTACAAGATAATAATAACTTAGTTGGATAAAGGACATTTACTACCTCCCTAAAGTTGTGAGAACACTAGGGAACCAGATCGAAATTTTTATGGATTTTGGAGGGAAGAAGTCCTCCCTTCAAGGCGGTTTCCCTTAAATAACTTTTTCTATAAATAAGGGGCCTTAATAGAACATTAGGGACTCAAAAATATAAAGGAAGACAGTAAACATTAGAGAACTTCTTCTACCTATTATTTCAGTTTGTCATGTTTCATGTATGAACACTTTTGAATATTAATGAAAAGCATTCCTTTGTTCTCAACTTGATTTTATTCCAAGGGACCTAGCTCTGCTCGGGTTATGGCTCAACCCAAGCTCTCAAGCCCCCTTGTTACACATTTCCTTTCCATGCATTTAGTTAGTCGTCGTTTTCTAAAAATCTTATCATTGAGAAAAATATTGTCATTGTAGGGTTTATAAGTGAGTTATTTTCCAAAATTTGCTTATGTACCTTGATTTGATGAGCACAAAAATAGTTTCCTCCATGAAATAGTAGTATTCATTTCAAATTAGACTCATCCTTTCCATTACTGTTTTACTTCTCGCAATTAATGGTTTAACAGTTGTTTATAACTCTTATTTTTATCAGTTAGCCATGCACTTTTCTTTTAGATAAATGGTATTGTTTAATAGTATAAATTAGTGTTGTTTTCATGCATTTGGGTCACGTGAAATCATCAACGTTTCACCCACTTTTTCACATCTTTGCAAACTACTAGTGAGCTAAATTCTTCCTAATCGATCTACGGGAAACCCCTACTTTTATCTCTTCCTTGTATGATTTGGTTCATTGAGGGTGCCTGAGCTTGGTAAGGATATTTTTTCCCTTACACAACCTTATCCCACATTTTCCACTATTAAAATCACATCTAGACATCATAAAGTTTCTCTCGGATGCTTCCTATAGCAAAACAGTGCCATCTTATAACAATACATAAATTTCCTTAGAACAACTCCAAAATTGCAATAAAATATTTCTTATCACTCCTCCAAATTTTACAACATCCATTAGACTTTGGAGATGATTTTATAGGTTTAGAAACCCCTTTGAACTTTGTCCTAGTAGTTGTAGATTTCTTCCTACAATTAGGGTTTGCTTCTTTTATGTCTTCTTTTAATTGTAGAATTGATTTTTCATGCACCATAGAGTAGGATTGATTTGCCTCCAGCATTCCTAAAGTATTTTCTTTGATTTCTTGTAAGTATAATATGTTTATTTTCATCATTTGCTTTCCTACAATAACATAGATTTACTTTTTGCAAAACATAGTAGCATTACGTTTTTTCATTTACCTTCCTACGATTAGATTAAGGTTAACCTTCTATCATTTAATTTTGTACAATAAAATAAGATCTCTTTTAGTTTTTTCATTCCCTCCAAATTAGAATAGATCTATTTACTCCTCATTGAATATTCTAAGCATTTCTTGTAGGATAATGGTCTCTGTGTGTTTGACTTCTCTTCAGTTGCATCAGATCAACCTAAGTAGAATATATTTTCTGTTGTACATATAGTATTGATACCTATTAATTTTGTATGAACATTTGGTTAATAATCAAAGTTGATCCCCACTGGAGTTCTAGCATTCTTGTTGTAATACTTAGGGCCATCACTTTTTGGCATCGTTGTTGGGGAGGTGTCAAAGTAGGTATTATTTTATTCTCTAAGTTGATTCAATTTCATTTCATTTTTTGAAAAACACAAAATGTTTACATCAATTTTTCTATTCATAAAACAAAAAAACAACAAGATCGTTTATTTCAAGCCTTGTAGAGCTCATGATAACTTAGATTTTTTTTAACCTAAAAACCTCACCCCTACAAATAGTGAGCCTTCACTTTTTGGTGACTGTGGGCCTCATACTCTATCTACAAAGGATATATAGGCCTTCTTAGGTGAGAAATCATAGATTTTTTAGGATCCTATAGGAGGAGAAGAACCTCCATAACCTACTAAGAATACAACTAGAAGTAGGCAGTCTGAAGCCTTTCCTATGAGGGAGACAAATTGAGATGGTAAAGTGAAAAATATCATGGCCACTACTCTTCCACACTTCCATGGAATGGCTTTTGAGGATTCTGACAAATTCATGTTTGAATTTGAAGCATTCTAAGGGACATATGATTATACCTGTGATGAGCGGAAACTAAAATTATTTCCCTCTACCCTTAAGGATGCATCTTTGTGTTGGTCCATGGGTTTAGAAGCAAGGAACATTACTACATGGGCCCAGATATAGGAAGGTTTTAACACCAAATAAAACTACTATTCCAGAGCATGGGATACATGGGAGGAAATCTTCCAAATGACCTAAAGGCTAGATGAATCACTGGAAGACTTTGAAGAAAAATATTTTAGCTAAGCTATAGGAGGGATAACTGCACCCTTGATCTAGATTCAATGAAGTTAGTTTTGCTCCGAGGGGTCAAATAATAGTTGATGGAGACCCTCAATATGTTTTCCAATGGAGATATTTATCAACTCAGTTATGAAGACATTAAAACAGTGTTTGAAAACCACTTGAGCTACATGAAAAAGAGGTAGATATCACTAAGGTTTGGTAACTACTTCATCCTCTACTTTTTTCATTACAAATTAAATAGGAGGTATGTTGGAGGACTTTAAAAGTGAAATATTACATACTTTTCCCCTATATATGGACACATTGTAGATTAAGAAAAAATAAGAGGAGGTAGAAAATGCATTGGTCATATTTTTCCCTAGATGCACCAAGAGGCACCCTAGAAATGAGTTCCCATTAAATTTTATAGAAATATACTCTTTGTTTGAAAAGAACCATTCAAATGAAAATTTTACATATCTTCCAACTCTGAAAGTAGTGTGTAAGGGAGTAGAACGAAGCAGGGAGTAACTTTGATTTTTCAACCAAGGGAGGCCATAATGCCCCAGGCCATTTCCATAAGGTATGAACTATCCTTTCTCCTTCAATACAAGTTATAATGCATCTTTTTAGTTTTGGTATCCACATAACAACTCACCTTGGCCTATTCCTACTCCTTAGCCCTATCCTCCTCAACCTATTATTTCACATTTTCTATCATACTGTTCTAGATGCTACAACACCCTCCAAAACCTTTCCTACCTTCAAATTTTGGAGCCTCCTTATGATCTTGTCATCCTTTATTTTAAGCCATAAATGTCATGCTCAATCATGTTGTTTAAGTGTTCAAGTATTCCTTTAGTAATTCTAAGTGAGTCAACTACTTGATTTCACATGCCCTGCTCTTGATGTCTTCACAAGCACACTTTCTAAGACAAGCTAAGCACACTTCATTATGATAGTGTGGGGAATTATTGGTTAACAGCGGTTATGAAATCCTTACTCACGATCATTGTACAATCCTTGCTAAAAATCATTAGATAGTCCTTTCCAACAATGATTGAACAATATGTGGGACTAGTGATTGTGTAGTTCTTACTAACAATGATTGCGTAGTTCCCAGTGATAGTGAAAGGACATCCTCTGTAGACAAAGATTGAGCAACACTTGTTGACATTCAATGTGAACTTCTTGTTGATAATGATATTGCAATGTTTCAAGTTAGTACTATCACACCTCTTTGTCGAATTACACTCACTCTTGACTCCCAATTTCTTGACATGCACTAAGTGCACTCATAATCATTAACTCTTATTACATTTTTTCTCTCCCTATATAAAGATTCTAGCCCAAAGATCATCTCACATTCATATTTCACTTGTGAGATCTACACATTTTTGGAGCACAATGAGCATTATCTCACTTGTGATTGCAAGCGTGCCATCCTTTGAACAAGTTTCTCAACTATCACTTTTTCTTCCGCATCTATCATTTTCGCTTCCACTTTCTTTTTCAAGTGTAACTTTTTCTTGCTTTCATTCTTATATGTGTTGCTTGTGTTTTATTTTGTTTTCACATGTGTTGCATTTTTTCTTGCACACGTCTCTTTCACTTGATTTCTTATATCTTGTTAAGAGCACATTAGAACACCTTCTAGAGGAAGCTCGAATGCACTATCTTGCATTAGTTGATCCTATATATCATATAAATATGTGATGGACACACTCCCATGGAATTCTGCACTTTCTCTTTGCAGTCGACATTTGTGTCATAAAGGGTTACATATTAAGTGTCGCACTTGGATATGAGTCCCACTTTGTTGTCATTTAAATGAATACAAGTTGATTTTGGGTGTTGTGCATATTCTTTTCATGTGTTTCATTGTATATATGTGTTATCATGTTCAATATTTTTTGTATGCTCTTACCCTTATTCCCTTGTCTCACTCATATCACACTTAGTCAATGTTGGAGTTTTCTTTCTTCTCACAACTTGTGAAATCAATGATCAATATTCAAACTTTGGCCAACTCTATTCTGAAGTATGCATTCCTCAAATTTAGTGATGAGATACTTATCTCCTGGAACTACGCACTATGCAAAACTTGAGTACAACCTCCTTCATTACGCATTGAGCAACCTCAGAGCACAACCACTCAACCTTGTTGGTTACCCTTGCCTAATGTGCAATCCTTGTGATATCCCTTGGCTTGATAGTTTATGTAATTAAAATGTGCATACATTTGTTTTTGATTTAACTATGTCAGTCTAAAAAAAATAGAAAAATTAATTATCACTAATTTATTGTAAAGTCGTAATTATGATGTTTTATTTTTGCAAATAAAGAAAAATATGGAAAATTAATTGGTGAGCACAAATGGTTGAAAGAGATGGGGCTGCAAATTATTGTGGAGTATTTATTACCCATCAATAAGTCATAGGCATCTAATCTAGATGATTATATTTAATTGAGGAATTATGATACTAGCCAATTAATTATTTCCTAGAAAATATTTTTATCTGTGAGAAGTGATAAGAGAAAATTATATTAGGGAAACAATATATATAATCAGTGTGAAGGGATTCCATTTTATATAAATATCTTTCCTAAACCATAAATAGAACAATAAAGGCTTTCATAAGTTATTTACTCTTAACAAGTGAAAAGAACCTCAAAATATATGTAAAATCTTCCCTTGTGTTATAAAAAAAAGATTGGAAGTCAAATTTCTATTCATAGTTTCAAAAGAAAATACATCAGAGGAAAAAAGAAGGTAGTCTCATCTCGAAAAGGATTTTTGACTACCATCGAAATCATATAAGAATGAAACAAAAAACAAAGAGAGACACGATCCACAATTTCAGAGGTCATAGGCCCCAGTAAATAGACATAACATATAACACACTTATATCCATGCTAGTCATCAGAGGTGATGGATGTTTGGTTGTCTAGAGTTGAACCAGGAGGTGCTAGACAATGAAAGGAGCATTGGATATACTCCTCAAAATGGGCCATCTAGGCCTTCAGTTTCTCGACATTCTCTGATAGAAAGTTCTGACCACGCTAGACGACCACAACACGCTCCTAGGTATGACATTGAAAATAATTCATTTTGTTTGGAGTTGTAATCAATTCCGCATCCTCCTCCTATCTAACCCACTCTTAATTCTCCAGACAATCCAGAATTGACTGAACCCCATCTGAGCAATGCTCCATGCAGTAGCCTTGTTCACTGAATGTGTCCACCCTGATGCACCGAAACACGACACCTGGAACCACCATGACGAACCAAACCCCCTCTCTACAGAATAGGTGGAACGAGGTATCCTCGAATCCCAGTTGAGACCCTGTGTCTACCACCTCAAGCTGCTAACCCTACGTGTCTAGAACACCCTGACCGACAATGACCTGTGCCTCCTAAAGTCATGTGGCTTGAACCATCTACACTTGGAACTTCTAGACTCCAACCACCACTTCCAAACAATAGCTCGAGCCGAGGTCAGGACTTAGCCATGCATAACCTGCCTAAATTAGGTGGCACCTAGGTTGAGGACCTCCCTCAGTGAGGAACTGGCTGCATTCTTGAAACCACTCCACCATCGAAGAAAGATGAAGACCACCCTTCGAATAGCTCCCAAACAATACACGAAAGGGTTAAGTCCACCAGCTTTTGTTGAACCTCCTCTCCCTCCAGCATTAGGAACCCATAACTTACAAAGCTATTTACCACCTTCAACCAACACCATACACCCCCCTGAAGTGACCCCTCACAATTCCAGCAAACCAAAACCCATGACAGGCTGACCAATGGCACCACCCTGTAGCTCAAGACCCTATGAACTAGCTATGGAGGTGCACTTCAATAATATTGCTCCGCTAAAGGGAAATTTACAACCATCCCAGACTAAAACTGCACCAAACAAACAAGAAGCCACATCAAACCACCCCCTTCATATGCATATACACCACATTCCTTGCAAATTTCTCTTGCCATGCCCAATTCAGAAATTGACAGCTACCCACACCCACTGGCAAGGGCATAACCTTATATGACAACGTTGACCCTTCAGTCGGCCCAAACCACCTCTCTGACACCCTCCTCTTCTCCTAAGACTCCACAGATAGGATCCAAAACTATCTCCACTATAGAATGACCATTGAACACCCTTACCACCCTCCATAATGTTAATGCACTCACCACCCTCTGTAAGACCCAATGTGACTTGAGGTTTCACATACCGATATTTATTGTCTCTCGTACTTGTTGGGTGTGTGTAATATTATTTCCACGACTACCCCACACACGATGAGGCTCATAGGGGGGGCAATAGTGCCCCATATATGTTGCGTCAGGTGTAGTAAGCAGGGAGGTTTACCCCGTGTCAGGGGGTATGCAGGGGAGAAATAACACCGTTGTACAATGTCTAGGGTAGTGACCCAAGAAAAAAAATTCAGCCCTATATTAGGTGGCGGCCAACCTATGGTTTTTTGCATGGATTTCACACATGGTTTTGGGCATGATGGTTTTTTTTCCATGGTATTTTGTAGATCCGGTCAAGGGAACTATGATTATGTTATAATATAGGGTTAATGGATTGGGGTTTATGGATGCTTCAACGTGTATATATATATGTATTGTAACCTTGAAAGGAATATAATGAAAAATCAATCTAGTAGTCTGAGTTTTGGGATTCAGGGGAAAATATATGTGTATATATGCTTTATGTTTTATGCTCTCACCATTGTTTATTTTTTGTTTTATTTTTAATCCATATGCAGGTAATTTATGTACAGGTTGAAAACCTACATTTGGTATTAGATATGTTTTGGATTGAAGGGGACACCTTTGTTGCTGAGGGGCTTTTCTTGGGCCTGTGGTAGACCCTGTTCAGTGGGAGATCGTCGAGATCAATTTGTGTGGTGAAAGAAGATAGCGAGCAGTGGAAAGATAGAGATCGATAAATGTAATGGTTAGAGTTTTGAGTTGTGGAAACTAAATATGGAGAATTTGTTGGTGGATAAATATCAGTGGATCATCATAGATCCGGGTACTAAACCAACAACAATGTTAGTTGAAGACAGGGCGAAGTTGGATCGAAAGGCAAAGAGCACAATACGATCGTGTGTCTTAGATTCAGTATTGCTTTAAGTATTAAGGGAGGCTTTGAAAAAGGATTTGTGGGACAAGTTAGGGACTTTGTACCAATCTAGGTCTCCGATGAACAAACTGTTCCTATGGAAAATGTTGTATAACTTTAGGATGAAATATGGAGATTCGTTGACAAAGCATCTGAACGCCTTTAATACTATGGTAAGCCAATTATTATCAGTTGATATTAAAATTTCAAATCAATATAAGTGCATCAGTTTTTTGTGTTCTCTATCATATTCATGGGATAGTATGGTTGTTACAATAGGTAGCAATGCAGCTTCCTTGCAATTTGATCAAATAGTCTCATCCTTGCTATCAGAGAAGATGAGATGGAAAAATATGGACGTCCCAAATGGTGATGCCTTGTCCATATGAGGATGCTCCCAGAACAGAAACAAAAATAAGTCCTCGAGTGGGAGATCTAAATCTCCAGAAAAACCTGTAAAGTTGTGATGGAAATGTGGAAAGGAAAGGCACTTCAAAAGGGACTGTAAATATAAATCTCCTGAGGAAGGAAAGGGATCTGATGATTCTCCTTCTGCAGAGGCGAAAACCACCTCAGATGAAGGTGGGGATGTGTACTTGGCTTCTTCTTCAAGTACACATGTAGATCATGAGACATGGTTGATTAACTGAGGTTCATCCTTTCACTTCACTCCCCATAGGGAGTGGTTTTGTGAGTATGAGAAATATGATGGTGGTGATGTCTTTCTGGGGGATGACAGGAAGGCTAGAATCATCGGCCGTGGAAAATTCAAGTTGAATTTGCAAGGTGTAAGGATTAGAACACTTCCGAGTGTTCTGTATATTGCTGCATTGGACAGAAATCGGATTTATGTAAGAAAGTTGGATGATGCAGGTGTAAAAATAGTTTTTGAGAAAGATACCTACAATATGGTTTAGGGAGAATTGGTATTGATGTGGGGAGTTAGGACTGGAACTCTATACAAGCTTCATGGTAGCAATATTATTGATGGGTGCAACAGTTTTGTGGTTCCTAAAAGTGGAGCAGAAAATCTAGTGGTCTCTAGAGAAAAGACCAGGTTATGGCATCAAATGCTTGAACATATTGGAGAGAAGGCCTTTGAATACTTCATGGTAATGGTATGGTAGAAGTTATTTCTAATTTCTCTCTGGATTTTTATTTCTGTGAAAATTGTGTATATGGGAAGAAGAATCGGGTGAGTTTCCCCTCTGGTGCTAAGAGGGTGAAACAAATATTAGAGCTTGTGCACAATGATGTGTTTGGACCTATGTCGATTCCATCACTTGGTAAGTCTATGTACTATGTATCATTTATATATGACTTCTTAAGGAATACATGAATATATTTATTAAGGAAGAAATCTGAAGTATTTGACAAGTTTGAAGAATTTAAGCCTCTGGTGGAAAACCAAACAGAGAAGAAGATAAAGGTGTTGAGGACATATAATGGTGGAGAGTTTTCCAAGAAGGAATTTGAATATTTCTGTAAGAAGTGTGCTATAGCATGAAAAAATAATACTCCATACGCACCTCATCAAAATGGAGTTATAGAAAGAATGAAGAGGGTGTTGATGGAAAATACTAGAAGCATGCTCAATGGTGCCATGTTAGGACATGAATTTTGGGCAGAGGTGGTGGAGACTATATGTTATCTGGTCAACAGATCACGTTCATTAGCGTTGAAGTATCAGACTCCACAAGAAGTATGGAGTGGTAAGAAACATTCGCTTTCACATCTGAGGGTATTTAGATGTGATGCATTTGTACATGTTCCAAAGGTGAAAAGAACAAAGTTGGATAGTAAATTTGAAAGGTGCATCTTTATTAGGTATAAGGATGGTTTAAAAGGTTATAAGATTTGGAACCAGAAATAAGGAAGGTTGTGTACAGCCGAGAAGTGGTGGTTAGAGAGGTGAAAGATTTTACTAAACATGAAGTCCTACCAAAGGAACCTGAGAAGATAGAGTTTGAGCTAAATGAGGAAGAATCAGACTCTACGGCAGAAGAGGAATGAGAAGATGAAGAGCCACAAACTCCAGCTACGAGAAGATCAGTTTGAGAAAGAAGGAAGCCATAAATTTA
>APFE030872723.1:174411-186555 GCA_000404065.3 Pinus taeda
TGGTTGAGGAAAAAAAGGTGTTGCTAGTAAAGGTTGACACTTTCAAGAATATTGCAGATGCATTGAGAAAGTCTGTGAGCAGTGATAATTTCTCTTGGTGTAGAGAAACAATGGGTGTTGTAGGATTGGCTCAATGACTAAGATCTCATGTGGCCCCTTATGGAAAGAAAACAACAAGTGGGAGAATGTTAGGTGTGTGTTATATTCTTTCCACGACTACCATGCACGGGGTTGAAAGCCCCCCTACACGGGGTCTGGAACAATGCCTCAGGAATTTTATTTTTGGGCCCCATATTAGGTGGCCAGACCTACCAATGGTTTTGTGCATGCATTTCACACATAGTTTTGGGCATCATGGTTTTCAGTCCATGGTATTTTGTAGATACGGTCAAGTGAACTATGGTTATGTTCTAATCTAGGGTTAATGGATTGGAATTTATGGATGCTTCAACATGTAGATATATGTATTGTAACATTGAAAGGAATGTAATGAGAAATCAATCTAGTAGTCATGATTTTGGGATCGAGGGGAAAATCTCAGTGTATATTTGTTTTATGTTTTATGCTCTTGCCACTGTTTTTTTTTTTCTGTTTTCTTTTGAATTTGTATGCAGGTAATTTTTGTACGGGGTTAAAACCTATACTACTCAAGGTAATATGAGAGGTTCGTGAGGCTAGCTCGTCATCCTATAGTTGTGTTCTTACCATTTGCACCCACGCCTTCCCTCGAGAATATCCTCCTCTCCTTTCATCACCCCCATCGGGGACCTTTGTGTTATAGTTTTATTTAAGACAATACGAGACATAAAAATAAATAAGGGTATTTATGTATAAAACATTATAGTATTAACTATTCAAAATAAATATAGAAGGGTTTTCTTGGATTTTTGTAATACTATTGTAAGAAAACCAAATGTAGCAAGAGATATTTACAACCTCATGAGAGCTGTATCAAATATACACAAAATAGAAATAGAAATGTTTTGTTCATCAGGGAAATAATATTTTAATACAAAAGAGGCTCATGGCCTACTATAAAAATATTAGTCCCAAATGAAATATATGCTAATTAAGGAATTAAATAATATATATAATACAATTTCCAGGAATATGCAATTCAGAGTTTGGTCTTCAAATAGAGAAATCACATCCATGTAGAAGAAGAGATGAAGAGTTGGGAGCCCCCGACTTGGTAAATGAGATGGGTAAGTCAAAACAGAAACTCGTCCAACTTGAAACTATTTATAAGAATATGCCATGGTTGAATTTTTACTTGTACTTATAAAGAAAGTCACAAATAGATTGAGTGAATAAAGTTAGGAATGGCATAGGAAACACAAAGAGGAGTTGAGAAATTGAGAGAATAAAAGTAGAAAGAGTAAGAGTAAAATATCTCGGGTTAAATCATAAAGGTTTAAGTGTCTCCTCTACTTGTACAATAGAGATAAGTTATTAGCCAATATACTTATAAGGTAGACATGTTATAATTTCAACATAGTTAAACAATTAAAGTTTAAATGGTGAAACTAAGAAATGGACAACTATATGCACCAATAAAATGCTACACATGAATGGAAAGTGAATCCAAGGGTCCATTCTAAAGAGTGAAAATGATACATTTGATGTTAAAAACAATACACCAATAAATAAACCTGTAAATGTTTGTAGTGTCATACTAGAAGCAAATCTTGTAGTCGGTAACCTAAGAAATTATAAAGAAGTCATAAATAAGTTATAAAGAAGAAAATATTGTAGTCGATAAGCAAAAGTAGTTATAAATGAGAAAATCCATTAAGAAATAATTATAAAGAAGATATAAAGGAAGGAGATTTACTAAAATATTCTAAAAAATAAATACAAATTTATAGAAAATTTCTGAAATAGAGGTCGTATAATAATTACAAGAAAAAGGGAAGCAAGGGTTACGAAACCCATGAGAGTGTCTACCCTTTCAAAAGCCCTCTCTATACTTCAATAAACATAAAAAAAGAAAATTTCGGTTCCTTTATATTGTTGATCAAATATTAGAAGCAAAACCAAAAAAGGAATGCAACAAAATAAGGTTTTACCTGAGGGATAACAACATATGAGATAAAGGAAACTCACTTAACTGATGACCATTGTCAACCAGTATATAAACCTAGGGGAAAACCCTATAATGAACAAAAATATCACGAGTTAAGTACTGGTATGTTATATAAATAACCCTAAAAGAAAAAAAGGTATGTATACCTTAATTAAATTCCAAGATGAATGCAAAAACTTAAAAAACCCTTTATTAAATATTAGATTTGGAAGCGGTGGAAGGAGGGGGAGGGATATTACTTAATCCTAATGGAGTTATATAAACGAAATATGCATGGGTCCTAGGAAGGAAAAAAGATAATCGGGCTAATATGTATGGCTTCCTCAAATGTTTACATATTCCTAAATACAAAGGAATCAAAGACACTATTATTCTAAGAAACTCGCTAATCACAATCCATTATCTCATTAAGGAAGGAAACCCAAAGGATAATTTCTTAGCACTGGTTCTCCAAAGAATAAGAGGACTAGTAGATTCCTTCCATTCCAAATAATTCTATCATATTCTCAAAATTCATATTGTGGATGTTGATTCATAAGAAAATAAACCTTGCTCCATGGAAGAGACCAATCTTGAAATCAATGGTTGTAGTTCTTTTTTCCTCATCCCCTAAGGTTCAATGTCTCTTGTGTTGGGTGTGAAGCCTGATTATCTTCTTTATTCAGAGGTATCAACGCATTGGACCCTAGTTCGTAATGTGGTGACAACATCACCCATAATATTTGCACTGCAAGGGGGGTCCCGGGGGGGGCGACAAAGATCTTTGGGAGCTCCCCCTTGGCAAGGTATCAAGGGAAGCGCCCCTGAAGCTAAAAATAGATGTAAAATTTCCTTGTAAAATGTTGTAATTTCGTAGTCAATCTGGGTCGTTCATTAGGAAGAGATCCAACAGTAGAAGTTATGTTTAACTAAGGTTTTTTTCCCTAGAAGGCAACCCTTTCCTATATATGAGGGAATTTTATTGTGTCTATGTAGATCTGTATTCTGAGTGGGAAAGAGAGAGGAGATTCACCGAGAGAGAAGAGGGAATTACAGCGGATCTATTGTAGGTTGTATCTCTTCAGTTTGCTGGATAATATAAAAGGAAGGACATGTTGTTTCTTTGTGGACATAGCCCAAATTGGTTGAACCACGTATATCTATGTATCTCTTGTTTTATGTGTTATCTGTGTTTATATTTCTGCAATATATTTTATGTGGTCCATTGCTCTGTAATATATAATTTTCTAACATCTTGGTTCTTGGTACCTCCATTCATCTTCCCCCTGTATGATTTTTTTTATAGAAAAATCCCTAAGCTCCTTTACCCACCGTTCCCCCTATATTTTCCCCATCTCCCCTTACTCCCTAATCTCCCTCATCCTCCTTATTCCACCCATATTCCCCATTGTGACACCTTCTATTCACTTATCGGGATCCCCGCAGGTGTAATGTTTTGGAGGCATAAGTGAATTCCCCTTGATGTGGCATCACATGAAGCACACCGCCATGCATATGTTGATACCTCCTATTTGCATGGTTGTTATTACTACATCTATCTACCCAAATCTTGGAAACTACCCCTGATCAGAATCGTCACGGTTTTCAATGGAAGAAACACTGAGGAATTTAATGGTAGAATGATGAGAATCATGTGGTTGAGTAGGGGAATTAGCAAGAAATTAGACTCTTGTATAGCTCTTGAATTATCCATGACTATATTGGCTTCATGGTCAAATTCACCACCTTTGAGATCTATTATTTTTGTTATATCTTTGTTCCTGAACTTCATTCTGGCATCCAGGCATTTGAATTTGAAGTAACTCTATGAAGAGACCCTTCGTCTTAGGTTTTAATTGATTATTCATTGGATAGTTCACTAATGGGATCAACACTCTTGTTCATGGGAAATTTGGCGAAAAGGATTTTTTGGCAAACAACTCTAGAAATTCCTAGTCTTCTACCATTTGTTGGTCACAAATTGACTCAATACCTTTTGAATGAAGATTATTTTGAGCTTCATGTTTCTAATTTGGTCATTAATAGTAGTTAAGGTTCATATGAAAACCCCTTTTTGGTAGGCTCCTATTAATTTCTTTGCATTCTAATTTGTTCATTAATAGTAGTTAAGGTTCTGATGGAAACCCCTTTGAGATAGGCTCCTATTCATTTCTTTTCATTCTAATTCATACTTTTTCGAATGGTCTGAGGCTCTATCAGATATTTCTCCACCAATTATTAGGTCCTCTCTCTTTGGCGGTTTGAAGAACCATTTGGCTCTGAAGGAGTCTATTCATTTTGGGATTCTACGCCTTCGCTTGATTATCTTTGATTATGGATACTTGGAAAACAATCTAGACTAGAAATGTGAATTTTATGATGAAGATATACCAATTGGAAATTTACCTTTAGTATCGCGTCTCTTTTGCCAACTTTCAAGGACTTCCTCCTCTATGTCATTTTTTGAGGAAGGCTTGTTTCATTTTCTCATGTAGTTTGTTGCTCTCACAGCCTCTAATCATGTATCACCATGAATGACAACTCCAACTCTGAGACTTCAAAGAAAGAGATCCCCTATTCTCACTATCTGTATGCTCACGAAGCTTTGCAAAGGGTTGATTCTGACATGTAGGTTAAATTATATCAATTGTATCATTCTCAAATTGAACAGAGTGACAAAATCATGGCCTTCTAGCATTAGATCTCATGATTGGAATATGAAGTGGATGCACTTCGAGATTTAATAATGGAATTCAAGCTCAACAAGGATAATAATATATGTCAAGATCAGCTCGTGGAGGATCAAGGTAATAGAGGAATCGATCTCAACAGAAATTCAACTAAAATGACTAATGTGCATGTAGAATATTTCTTGCTATATGTGTCTTTTGGTGTCTTTTGGTCCTTTTGTGGTTCTAAAAGTCTTTTGAAATGATTTTCCTCCATGTAATGGGTTTTTGGTCAATTTGAATATGGGTCAGTATTGAATATTGGAATGTAGTATCTCGTGTATTTTTTGAGACCAGTCACAGATTTAATGATAAAGCTACTCATTTTTGTTTAGAAAAAAAATAGATTCGAAAAGAATAAAAAAATGTCAAAACCAATTGTGGATTTACATGTCAAATAAATTGACGATATTTGGAACCAAATGGACCACATATAATCCATATAACTCAATAACTTTATCACTAATGGCAAATTTGACCATTAAACACTTGCATACTGAAACAAACACTGTGGAGGTAGAGTTTTAGAGAGAAATCCCCTCTCAAAGCACCATTGGGTAAAAAATGAACTTGAAGAGTGTCAGAATAAACCTTTACCTCCTAGTAAAAACCTAAAACTTATCACGACCGTCGATGAAGGCAGAGAATATCTATACCATCGAAATGGTAATTTAAAGGTACTAGATGTGGAGTTCTCAAAGATTTACACGTTCAGGTCAGAGGTACCAACCATATATACCTCGAAGGATTACACATATACACCTATGGAATTATGTGGAAGCGTGGGTAATACAATTACAAGCATAAACGAATAAGTATCAACACTAATGATACATTGATCTAAGTCATACTAAGCATAATCATACTAAGCATCAGAATAATATAAGGAATCAACATAACAATCCATATGCAAGGAGTTGGGAAAATGGTTCTAAGTCGTGGTACTATTACATTTGTATATATAGTTGTATAATGAGAACTTTGGAAAAGTGAATAAATACATTTGTAGTTGAGGATTGATGAGATTATCCAACAAATTTTAAGATTGAAAGCTAATTACAATTTATAGTTGTTAAGAAGAAATTATCCTCTTAATACTTATATAAATAAAGTCATGGTATCATGATGAGAATTATAAAAATGGCTAAGGGAACTATTATTGTTAATATTATTATTAGAAATGACATTATTATATTTACTAAGACAAAACCAATACATATTATATAAATGTAAATATAAATAAATAACATTAAGACTAAAAAAATTAGGAAAATTGATTTATGACATAAGTAGAATGCCCTTCTTCTCATTGTAAGTGAATATATATACAAATAGAGAAGAAATATTGTATTTTAGAGAACATTTTGTAAAACAGGATTCAAGGAAATTATAAGTTCCTTATGTAGATAGAAAACGAATATAGCAATTGTGTGTGTGTGTGTGTTGCGTGTGTGAATGCATATATAAATAGTTAATGAAGTACATTACACGTGGTACCAAAGTTGTAGGTCATGAAACTATGGGTCCTATTATGTGTCTTGAAACTAAAACAATTATATATATCATGAACAAATTGTTCAAAAGACTGTTAGGAGTTTGAATTATGGCTGAAGAATTTAATGGACATACCTCCAAAGGATCACCAAGGGTTGTTGAGGAACCTGATACTGAAATAGGAATAATGCGTGGAGGAACCAATGATGCAAAAAAGACATGAATATGAATTAGTACAAGTAATATGAAGTTTGAATGTTGACCTATATGATACTAAGAAAATAAAGAAGGGTTGTCCAAATCCAAAGAAGAATAGCAAGAAATTAATGGCTACTTTTTTATGAAACTAGAATAAGACAGAGTCAATAAAAAATGAAAAAGGAGCATAAGAAGAGAGCTAGGAGTGAATCACCAGATACTACTGAGTCTATAACTTTTAGTGGAGATGAGTCTCATGAATTTGAAGAGAAGGAAGAACAAAAGTATGAAAGTAGCACCTCCACATCTAGAAATAAAAGGACCACATCTCAGTTGTAGGGAGAATTTAAGAAATTAGGCCTCCTAAGTTTGATGGTGAATATGAAGAAGGAGCAGAGGCATGGTTCCTCAACATGCCCAAATATTTTAAAGTATACAATTATACAAGTAAAGTGAAGGCTAGATTTGAAACTTACTAGTTGACTAGTAAGGCAGTATTATGGTGGAAGGAGAAAGAATTTGTTAAGAGGATCAAAAGTAAAAATTGAACTTGGAATATTTTTAGAAATAAATTCAAAAATAAGTATCTAACTGAGACATATTTTCATGAAAAAGATAGGGAATTTCATGAGTTCATCAATAAATTCATGAGTTTGTTGAGGTATGTTCCCTACTTAAAAGAAGAAAAAGCTAAAATAAAAAGATGTATCAACTATATACCTTTCTCATACAAAGAAAGGATTGATTTTGATAACCCAAAAAATATGGACAAAACAAAACAAAGGAAAACTTATGTTTTGCTCAAAATCAGAAGAAATGTGATAACTCAAAAAGTTGCATAGCTAAAAAGCATAAAAAATTTAGGACAAAGAAGAAAGGGTTAAGGAAACCAACTTTTCCAAATACTTCCAAGAATAATCAACGTGGAAATTATAGCAAGAGTGTAAATCAACCAAGGAGTTTTGGGCAAAAAATGGGACATGGAGCCGGAATGGGGAGTAAAAATGTTGCAAAAGCTACCAGACCACCAATTAAATGTTGGGGATGTAGTGAAAATCACTTGTGGAGAGAATTTCCATAAAATTAAATAAAAAAGTGGGGACAATGAGTAATCTATAGGAAGCTCCAACTGTTAATGACATTGCTTGCAACATACCAAGGATAGTGCAACATAAGAGGGGAGACAAGACCCATTTCTGAATATAAAATTTCTGTATTAATAGACCCTACATCTACCCTAAGTTAAATTTCCCCTGTTATAATTGAAATATGTGAACTTATGAAGGAAAAACAAAAGTAACCCTAGTTAGTGCTGTTAACTAGCGGGACAAAAAGAAAAGTAACTGAAATCAACAAAATTTGTTTAGTAAAATTGAATGGAATTAAAAACAACCGAATTAAAATATTTTACCTCTAAGTTTTTATGATGTATTAATTGGGATGGATTGGTTAGAATCCAATAAAGTAATTCTAAACTTCCTATAGAAATCATTTACTTGTGTTAATGATGAAGAAGAAAAATAAATGGGGAATACCAAGGGTAATTTCAATAAGGTAGATTTATTCTTTAAAATTGAAGAAATGTTCTTGCAAAGGTCATCAAATGTTTGTTGTTCATATTGAATACTTAGCTAAAAACAAGTACAAACCATATTTCAATAATTACCCTATGTTACAACAGTTCAAAGATGTTTTTCTTAAGGAGATACCAAGACTTCCCCCTAGAAGAGATATGGATTTTACTATTAATCTCATTCCTAGAGTTGTTCCAGTGTCCAAATCTCCCTTTAGAAGGAGTATTCCTCATTTAATGGAATTAAAACTTTAGTTACAAATTTTCTTGACAAAAAGTACTTAAGTTCTAGTGTGTCTCCTTGGGGTGCACCAGTGTTTCTTGGGAAAACTAAGGATGGAACAATGAGGCTTTGTATTGATTATAGATAGTTGAATAAAATGACAATTAAAAACAAATATCCCCTATTGAGGATTAATGATTTGTTTGATCAAGTTTAAGGAGAATCAATCTTTTCAAAAGTTGATTTAAGGTCAAGATATCATCAATGAAGGATCAAGGAGGAAGATATACACAAGACATAATTTAGACCAAGACACGGACACTATGAGTTTGTACTACTTCCATTTGGAATCACTAATGCACCCACAACTTTTCTGTTCTTAATGAATAGTGTGTTGAGCCCTTATCTTTACGAATTTGTCAAAGTATTTATGTAACACCATCCTCTAATGGCTAAACAAGTAACCAACCACCCGGGGTAAATATGTGATGAATAGTTATTGTGATATGATTCAACTCTCTATGGGTCAGTTAAGGAAGTGGATTTGACATAACACAATGACACAATCCTTCCAGACCTATTGGCGAACCCCCACAAGCCATCCAAACCTTCCAAGTGACTATACCCTGACACAAACTAAATTTTTATTATACTAATCCCCTAGTCTCTCCCATGACATAGGCATGAGTTCATTTTTTACCCTCTGTTCTCTCCTACAAAATTGGTATGTATGCACCTAGGGACTTTCCCAAGTAGTTTTGTGCATTCGACCACAAATTCGGTGCCACGTTTTTAGGCCCAGGGCTTAGGTGACTGCTCAAAACTCCATGACACTTCTATAAATGAAAGATAATAGTGGAATGATGATACAAATCTAATTACCTGAATAAGGACTTGACTGTTCCCCTACTATCCATGAGAGACATTTCGTCAAACATGTCACAAATATGCATTCTATAGATTTAAACAGCATATCTCAACATAGGAGTCTCACACTGATATGAGAATCACTAAGAAGCATTGACGCCTTGTCACAATAAATACATTACCATCTATTAAGTCACATATTCATTTTACATTCAATGATTAACTAAAACATGATGAGAGCCATACATTTTCACTGTCATAAAACTCATTCATAACTGGCATATATCCAATAGAAATATCAAGGATATAATAGCCATATAAGCCACATATAAACAAGTATATTTACCAATAAAATACCAATGAGAAATAGAGCTCTTATTTATGATTGTATAAGCTAACCAGTTATGGGAATTCGATGAACCATCCGATCGTAGACTAGGATGAAACAAATATTTCTTTCATCTAGTCCCCCCCATGCCATATTCCAAGCATGAATGTGCGATCTCATAAAGAAAATAATTCAAAACCATCCAGGGTTTCCAGAGACCAAACCACCTCAACCCTCAACCAGTGATTCCACTTCACAGTCGGACATCACTAACCATCACTGGATTGGTCTCTACCCAAGCTGTCGAGAGCTCCAAATTGTTTGTTCCAACCAGGGCTTCTAGGACTAGTAACTCAACCCATAGGTTTTGTTGGGCTCGAGAATGTTTGTCCAACCAAGGCTCCAAGACTAGTAACTCAACCCACCAAGGGCTCCACCAAGGCTTCATGGCTAGTAACTCAACCCAAGCTATTACACGGCTACAGAGAATTTATCCAACCAACGCTATAGGAAGTAGTAACTCAACCCACATCTAAAGGAACATGAGAAATGACCACAAAAAAAAAGGAAATGAACCCACAATACCATGGCTATCCAAGGAATGGAAAGTCTAGGAAAATCCATTGTTAATCCAGGAAATCTCCCATGCCAATGACATATCATAACCAATAAACCACATGCATGTGACAAGAATGCCAAAATTAGCAAGGAAACCATAGTAGAAACTCCATACCTACAAGGAAATCCATCTAAGGCTACTAATCCCATTGTCCTCTTGCACTTTCCTACTTTACTTTGCCTTCTTCCTCTAAATCCCAAGTATGACACACTCCTCCAAGACTACTCCAAGAAACTCTTAAGTGTCCAAGAGTATGAGAGAGAGATATAATAGAAGAGAGCTCCACCAAAACCTATCAAAAAGCTTTCCAACTAATCCTAAAAATCCTTTTTATTAATGAGGCCTTTGTTTTCTTCATTTTCCTCCTCACATGTAACTTGTGACCTTTCACCTTCCTTTTATCCTAATTTCCATTATTTTCATAAATAATATACCAATTAATGCCTCATGCCTTTCCAAGGCCTTTTCTATTTCGTTTTCCAATTTCCTTTAGCCATAAAATCTAAAATGAACACCCATTAGGACGTTTTTACCCACCATTCAGCTTTTAATATGTGTCCCATGACTACGGCCTTATATTTTTTTACTTGTATTTTCAACCAACATTGTTACAAAACCATCCCCCTTGGGGGAACACCATCCTCAGTGGTCAATGACACCTACAACCAACACGACCACTGAAAGAAAAATATAGTACCCATGGAGCTTTATAGCACAGATTGTTGTAGTATTTACAATGACATCCTGCTGAAAACATGACAACATACCACTTACTGGAGCTTTATAACACAAATCATTACAGTATTTAAAATAACAAGCACATATGCACTCATATGCATTTTCTTCAACATGGAAATAAGCATACTATCTATGGAGATTTAGAAATCCATCTCGATACAATGTTTACAATAATATACACAATTGCACTTTTTCTCAACTAGTAAATAAAAGGATATGATGTCTACATTAGAAACAAGGCAATCTAGAGGCTCACACCTCCACCCTCAAAGTAGTGCCAATATTGACCTCCTTCCTAAGAAGTTCAAAATCCACTGCCAAAGTAAAAGTCCACATCCAATGTCCAGTGCTACAATCCTATGCTACCATACCCTCAGTGAACAGTTATTGACTCATTGTTCGAGAATCCCAATGTGCATATGATTCCATCTGGAAATTCTAATGACAAAAAAATCCATTCCCTCACCTTCCCTTCTCTGCTACATAGTCACTCTGGCAATCTGGTCATCCCCTTCTGTGTAGTCACACACCTTCCAAGTTACGATGGCACCCCCATCTTGGGCATTCTATCCCTTGGCAAGGTTTCCTCGCATTAGAAGGTCCAAAAACCAAGGAATATACCTGCCTCAAAACCATCATACCGATCATATCATTCTCATGGAAATCAATGGACATTATTGGGTACTAGTGTCCCTTAATGGCCCTGCTCCTAAAGTGCTTTACCAATATACTATTACATTTTCCAATTCCTTTTGTTGTTTCTAATTCTTGCATTCAATTTCAACCACCCAACTGGGCATGTTCATGCATTGATGTACCAAGCACATTATTTCCATTAGATTCAAAATTAATTGAAATAAATCCAAATGATACCTCATTGGTGGCTTGTTAATAAGGTACATTTGCACTTATGTTTACTTCCTGTCACAACAATTCAAACTAATTATTTGATCAAATCATCATGAATAAACATATAACATCTGGTCAGCTCAAAACACAACCATCATAGATAAAAAATCATAAATCACATGCAATAATCATTGATCACAGGTAACCATTATAAATTATAAACATGGATCGCATTGATAATAAAACTAAAATAAAATACTGATACTTATCCTTTAATCAATCCTTACTTCTACCTTTATCCTTTCCATACACACATCGGATCGGTTGACACACCCTAGAAGCACCCAGTTCCTTTGCCTCTCTTCAATCACATACACATACATGCAATGTACATCACAACACGTACATCAACACATAACATACAACCACATCGGATGTACATCACAACACATACATCTATA